>JANJGK010003430.1:15000-80000 GCA_039081455.1 Macrobrachium rosenbergii
AAAAAAAAAAAAATTGAGCTCCACAACATAGAACATTTCCATAACAAGACTCGTTGGGAACCAAGATTCCTTAGTTAATTAATGAGTGCACACGGAAGTACACATGTTTCCTTACACACACACACACACACACGTACACACGCACACCCACACAAATATCTCTCATAACCACAGGAAAAAAATAAAAGAGAGGGTTTAGATCCTGACCGGTTTCGTCTTTACTACTAAACCATCGTCAGTGCTTAGAAATGAAACCGAACCGGTCAGGACCTACAACAAACCTTTTATTTTTCCCCTCTGGTTATGAACATAAACATATATATATATACATATATATATATATATATATATATATATATATATATATATATATATATATATATATATATATATATATATATAATGTGTGTGTGTTTGTGTGTGTGCGTGTGTATATACCTATATATATCTATATATATATATACATATATTTTTATATATATAAAGAATATATAAATAGATATAGCTGCATATATTCATATACACAGTACATATACACACACACATACATATATATGTGTGTGTATATATATATATATGTACATAAACAAATATATAGGCACATCATATTTACAAACAATTACATACACGTTAGAAGGTTGCTAAACGTCAGAGTGGTCCCAAAGAAGTGCCTAACCCGCCAGAAGTAAGCGACCAGCATCCAGGCAAATAAATGAACGAATATCTTCCATGGCAAAGTTGGTGATTAATTAACTTCCAACTATTACTCATCTTTCATGAGCGACAAAACAGTAATTCAAGACAATTTATACTCTGCTGAATAAATGGCCTCACATCCTTTAGGAGTTATAAAGAGGAATTTGAATGCAATTTACGTTTCAGGTAATTATATATGCTCGGTGACATACGGGAAGCTAAAACAAATGATGTTGCGTTTCCTGTTTTGACTAATGTCCAGGAAAAACCGAAATCAACAGCTAAAAAGATTCTTCAGTACTGCCGAATTTTGCAGAGGGACCCAAAACAGCGGGTATTTCATGATGAGCTATGACCAGTTCTTACTATTTACGCGAAATAATTCCCGTGGTGCTCTGAATACACGAAAAGGCAATTTTCAAACCATTTTCTTTTTATTATTGAATTAAGGAAAAATTAGCTGTCATCATTTCGATCCACTTTTGATATGTACCAGGAAGACATATGTATGTATGTATGTAGGTATATGTATACATATATATATATATATATATATATATATATATATTATATACTATATGTATTTATATTAAATATATATGTATATATATATACATTACTTTTAAATAGTTTTAAGAATAAAGAATGATAGTAGTATTGTTGAATGTGGATGAAAGGGAGCATAGCAGATCTGAATGACGTAAAATATAACGGACTAACGAAAACACAATAGGAAAATGCTGTTAACGCACTATTATCAAAAAAGGAGAAATTTTTCTCCTTGTTTACTCTTCACGCCACCCTCAGACGATTTCATTATATCAACATTGCCTTTCACGGTTACTAAAAATGATGCCCTCTTATGTCAACAGTTCACAACCTCTGTAAAGCATTGATGTCGTCCATTTGCCACAAGGAATTTGCTGATGAACTTGTTTCAACTATCTTTTTTCCTTCATCAACAACACATTTTTCCTTTCGTCTTGTACAGCAACAATGTGCATTGACTGTTCTAATCTTACCAGCTCTTTCCTATTGAGAGTTTCCTGTCCTATGGCTAACTTCTGAAAATCTACTCAAGATTAACCCGTCGAAACACCAAGAATCTGTACACTTTCTTCCGGGTCATCAGCATGGTTTTATGAAATCGTGATCACCCGTTGAAGTTTGACAGTATCTCACTCATGGATGACCATCGTCTCTCAGGATCTCTGAAGAAAACTTTCTATAATCTCTGGACATTTCTGGCGCTTTTGATATCAGGTTCAGTTAAATATTACATGATTAAAATTTTATTTCTGTAAACTTAACGTCTTTCGAGGACCCGTTTTCTACCAAATACGCTTTTCTCTTCCATGAATGACATCTTCTGATTCCAATTTTTACAATCCTTCCATGTGAGTGTGATTCTATTCCATCAACTATCAGCCTTCCCTTGCAACTGTGTTTAGAAGCATGTTCTTAACCTGGATTAATCTCGAAAGCGTCTATTAACTCATTTGGATCGTTTCACTTAATGAATTAAATATGCACCCACTGTAATCCTTCTAAAATTCTGGTAATGAACAAATGCTTAAAAACTGAACCTTTCAGATCTATCAGTAATACAGAGACTGACATAAACAATAAAATGTCGTGAAAGCATAACATCAAGGGTCTTGCCACGCTCACCTTCAAGTAACTGAGCAGCTTCTTTGCATGATTTATGACTCTCGTATCTAGGGAGGCTCGGGACACGGAAACCCTACGACAGAGATATCATCTGTCATAAGGGCGGCACTCTTTGGCTTACCCAGCCAGGCTTACTTTTGACACTGATCTTCAGAACATCTTGGCTTTTTAGACATTACTTCTCTTGTCGATTTTTACACGGATGTTAAGTTCGCACAAGTTTCTGGAAGTGTCATTCTCTCTCTCTCTCTCTCTCTCTCTCTCTCTCTCTCTCTCTCTCTCTCTCTCTCTCTCTCTCTCTCTCTTTACCACTGACTGCGACTGAATACAGACAACTGACAACCAGTACGCAACTGACCGGTTAGGCCGAGTGAGCACAATGAGTTTAGCAGAATGTACCCTAAATAGCTTAGTCCTTTCTTACGCGGAATTCTATAAAAGAAATCCAGCTATGTATAATAATGATGAGAATAATGGAAGAAACATGTAATAAGAAACAGAGTGAACAGGAAGATATTAGGAATTTTTTTTTTATTGGAAACTTAGGATTTCTATAAGGCTGCATAGGATTATGAAACGCGAAGGTCCACTTAAGTGAAGGACTTCGTACAGCGATCGTTAATAAAAATTACTATACCATCAAAACGACCATAAGATAAACATGATAAATCATTACAAATGCTGAAGAACAGAACTAATTTTCATAAGTGTTAATTCAGTTCTGATAAATTTACAAAAAAAAAAAAAAAATGTTGAGATACCTAAAGTCGCTTGAGAGCATTATAAAGGAAATAATGTTGATAGACATTCGTTGTTTTCCTAGTCTTTCATTCTGTGCTATGACTTGGAAAGTTATGCTTCGAGTTATGATAAAACCCTTACAACTAATTCCATTGACATTCATTGCAATGATTTACTAGTCAAACTCTGACTACGGATTAAATGAAACGCACAATCATTAGCGAGCCTTAGAATTACAAAATGGCCTTCACTATGTGGGTTATGGTAAGAAAGAATTTATTTAAATCTAAGAAGGCACATTGCTCATGCAATATATCAAGAAGTAATTTTTATGCATAAAATTGTAATTATTGCTGTTGTGGCTATTACCAACAACAGTAACAATAGCAAGAGAGGAAAAGCAAAAATTGTAGACATATTTTCGTACCCCATTTCAGTCTTATTGATTTCCAAGTTTATTCAGCCTGACCATTGTTTGATTTGCTTGTTTTTAATCTCTTCTCAAATTCCAACTGAAAAGAGCCTGTACTGGATATCATTGTTCCTAAATATATGAAAGACTGAACCTCATTAATCCTTTTTTCCATCTAGTGTCACTTTAGCCTTTTGCACACGCTCTAACCTCATTATTTTTTTCCTGTCTCTTAGATATATGATATATTTCTGTTAAGCAAACTTTGCAAACGGTGGCATTTTGCTGATTAAGACAGCATCACCTGCATATTTCAGCTTTCATCGTTAGTCCAATCTAAACCTTCTCTTCCATCCCCACTCATTATTTTTTATTATAAAATCTATGGGAAGGACAAACAGCAAAAGTAACATAACTTTTGCTGGTAGACATTCTAGTATCTCCTGCAAATTCTTCTGACAAGACTGTTAAGAATATACGTTAGTCTAGTACCTACTGAACTGCTCTACGAACTTGAATTATGGTATCACATGAAATCGTGTCTGAAAGATTGCGTCAATTCCACTGAAACATTAAGAAGACAAAATTAAAAAGTTATACAGGGAGAAGTTATATCCAGAGGGAAATTATAGAACTTCCATATAAACTTTGAAAAGATAATAACGACAGGAAGACGGAGATGGCTCGGATATGTCCCTTGCACGACACCTGGGAGATTAGTAATCGATATTGTCAGCTGGGCTTTTGTAGGCACCAGAAGAGTTGAAAGACCAAGACCTGCCTGGATGAGAACTATTAGACGGGAGACAGGAGATAGGTGGAGATTAGTGAAAGTGAAAACGCAGGAGGAAATACATCAGTGGCGGTATCGCACGGCTTTGGAGATAATGATGTCAGTTTCAGGAGCACTTGTTTTGATCTTGTTATGTCATAAATACAGTCTTTAAGAACTGACTTTCATTTGCCACCATATGGAATCAGTAAACATTATTATCATTTTCAGCATTATTCATTAGAATATGAAAGCAGGCAACCTGTCCACTAACTTGAAAAGAGGCGCCCACTTGCGGATTTGTGTGAAAGAGAAAATTGGATCGAAAATAAGAATATTGTAGTGATATAAAATAAGATACAGGAAGATGGGCAGATCAAAGGAAATTAATTTGTACAACTTTACAAGAGAAATGTCTCAGAAGAATAAAGAATACTTACCCCATCACGTACAGGTATGAAAATTAATATCCATTATTGCTGCTAAGAAAACTATTCAAAATAAAGGTCCTGTGCAACACGAGGAGGTAACACAAATGCCAGAGGCCAGGCCACTAAATCTGATAGCCGAAGTTACCTGTTGCAATATGGAAGTTGGTCACCCTATAAGGAAGTCACCTAATCCATTTCCTTCTCTCTCTCTCTCTCTCTCTCTCTCTCTCTCTCTCTCTCTCTCTCTCTCTCTCTCTCTCTCTCTCTCTCAAATTAAGATATCAGGATTTTGTACATATTAAAATAAAAAAAAAACAGCATCCAGCAAAGGTAGATCAAAAGATCTTTCTGTATTGTCCATTACCTTCTGTTACACCACATTCTCTGGAAGCTTGAATTTAAAGTCGACTTCCCCTGCGGGCTTGTTTCATATGAATAGGATTCATCCTCTTAATAATAATAATAATAATAATAATAATAATAATAATAACAATAACAATAATAATAATAATAATAATAATAATAATAATAATAATAATAATAATAATAATAATAATAATACTTCATTTCACATTATTGGAGAGCGAATAACTGCCAGAGTTAAATCCTCTGCATATTCTACTACCTTATTGGCTTGTAGAGCCAACACTCATGTTCCTAGTAAAGACTGAAAACAACAAAGGTTTAAAATCACTTTAGTTTGGAGCACCAGACGTGAGGAATTTAAACTTCCTATGATCGCCATTAACAACTGCTCAGTGACAGTCATTTCAAAAATCTGGAATGAAATCAAGCACATGGCCTCCAGCTATCAAGTTACGATTTGAGGATATAAATACCTCATGGTCACGCAAGATTTCTAAGAGATTAAAGGTTTAGATTTAACATATCGAGGACTAGAAAATAGTTTTTTCAAGACTTGAAAATAATTTTTATGAAGAGCAACGAGATTGGTATGTCATTCGTATCAACATTTTTTTAGGATCGGACTCAGCATTACACAATTTTCATTCACCATCGCATAAGGAATAAAATTCTCTTGATGTCGTTCAGTAATGAAAAATGAGCAAAGATCATCGCCATGAGGATACGGCACAGCCCCGCTACCACGTCACTACCTCGACGCCCCCAGAACAGATGTGTTTTTAAATGTGCTGCTGAAACGCCCAAGAATATTTGGTTTGAAAAGCTTGGACCTACAGATAGGAGGCGAGTTTTAACAAGCTGCGATCATCACCGGATGGAAGCAGTGACTTAAATGGCGTCCATTTACGGCCATAACCGCCCTCCATAACCACAATCACAACACCGGATACGACCTATGAAGCGTAATCAGCACAACGGAGATGGTCCCGGACGATCATTTGAAAAACAAACCGCTTTCTTTTTTATTTTCTTAAACTTCTTTCTTTCTTCCTTTTTTTTTTGTCTCTCGGAGAGGTAGGGATGGGAGGGGTGTGGGTTAAGGTGAGAGAGGGTGGTGTGAAACTCGGGTTTTTTCATCAGCGGTTATAACGACTGAAGACTTAATTCCCTCCTCTTGTTGAAATCTCTTCCTGTCTATCTATCTACCGTCTACACTTTGAAGCCTAATAGACATATTTATCAACGAATGTATTTGTAGAAAAATTCCAAACTTTCCAAACTTCTCACTTTCAAATGCATTCTGGGCCTCCATGAAAAGTAGGCTATTTCCTTCAAGAATACTGTAGCCTTTTCTCAATATCCAAGCATCTTTCTCATCTACCTTCTAATTCCCCAAAACACCTAACCACGTAAGTGCCCCTAGCTCCCCTCCCCCTTCCCGCCTCCCCCCTCCCTTTTTTACCGCGGGGGATCTCCCCCGAGCCTCATCAACTACCACCTCTTAGGCCACTACAACAACAACATCTGCGACCATTAAGCATCAACATCGTCAGGAGATGGAGGAGAAGGAGGAGGAGGAGGAAGAGGAAGAAGAGGAGGAGGAGGAGGAGGAGGAAGAGGAGGAGATAGAAGAAGAAGAGAAGATGGAGATGAAGTCTGTCCCTACACGAGAGCTTCTGCAGATACGGCAACATCCAAATGGATGTTATTTGACGTTATTTGCTGCCGCAGAAGGAGGAATAATATGGCCAAGAGAACGGTTGGGAGGAAGGGAAAATTAAGTAAATGGAAAATGCTTGCGAAAGAAGAAAGTGGATAGAAAGAAGGATTATTAGTACCACGAAAGCTAGAGTCAGCTCACAGAAGCAGGGGAAAGGAAGAAAACAAAAGAGGAAGAAAACAAAAGAAGAAAGACGACATAAGCAAAATGAAAAGAGACCTCGAGAAAAAGGGGCAAGGAAAACGGCAGATATACGAACGAGAAGATAAAGAGAAAATGGATACAAAACAGGACATTAGGAAAATGAGGGAACCCGATACTGAAAGAAGGATGGGGAATTCAGTACAAGGATAAAAGAGGAAGTAGGAACATTAAGAAAGAAAGCAGCAAAAAAGTAGAATTAAGCGAAAAGTAAATAGCTGCAAAAGAGGAAAGTAGGGAAAAGGGGGGAGGAACGTAGCAAAATTTTTAAAAATGACGTAGTAGGAGAATGGATACTAAAAAGGAAGTAGGGAGAGGGGAAAACGCCGGAGAAAAGAGGGGAATAAGGAGCAAAGAAGAAATTAGGAAACTTGCAAACAAAAATCTGGGAAGAAGTTCGAAAGGAAGAAATCAGAACGAAGGCAGATTGGCAAAGGGAAAAGATTTTGAAAGACCTGAAATGAAGACGGATGGGCAAAAGTGCCGAAATGCGATTGGCATGATTGATGAATCAGAAAATGTAATAGACTAGATGGAGAAAACCGAAAAGAAAAAAAAAGCCGTTTCTATAAGTGTCAAAATTGAGAATTCTGACAGGAAGAAAGAAAATATATTTGAATAAAGGGAAAACAACAGAGATAATAATTTGATCTTATGTTTTAGCAAATCTTATGTTGAATAACAAGAGGAAGGGTGAAAGAGGAAAGAGAGTATTCTAGAAAATCAAAGAAAGTGAATTAAAAATACAAGAGGAAAAAGAAAGCCCAAAGTGTAGAAAGAGGGGGAAGTTACCCCTCTTCTTCTTCCTCTTCTTCCTTCTACCATTCCTCCTCCTCCTCCTCCTCCTCCTCCTCCTCTTCCTCTTCATTGTCTTCCTTTTCGGGCTCTCTCATCCTCACATGACCTAGGATATGTGCCTGGAGCCAATCAATCGCTCTGGACAGCAGGATTTAGCGCACCTGTTCTGCTCTCTCACTCAACCGCTGCCTGATGGAGGGTCCTGAAAGTGGTTGGTGGTGGTTTAGTGGGGAAGAGGGGGGGGGGGGCGGGGCGGGGGGAAGGGGAAGGAGAGGGGGGGCGGAGAAGCCGAGAGGGCCAAGGCAAGGACCCGGGGTTCGTCTGCGTATGTGAACTATACGGGAGCGTTGGTGGTCTTGCTCTAATGCTACTGATTCCTGCGGAGGAATCTCTTCCTCACTTTTCTCTCCCTCCTGTTTCTCTCTCTCTCTCTCTCTCTCTCTCTCTCTCTCTCTCTCTCTCTCTCTGTGAACAAAGTCTCTAAAACCCCAATGGTATAGATATTAGCAGGAGCCAAGCAAGCTATCTAATATTGTAAATTCATGGGTATTCTATAGGATATTGTTGAGAAAGAGAGGGAAAAAGGAAGGAATAAGGAACAAGAGAGTAACAGAAGGAGGAAAGGATATGGCACAATGAAGACTTAACCCAAGTACCTCTAATCTTACCGTTTCTTTCTTCTTCCTCTCAGGTTAATCTCTAGTCGGGGTCGCTGATTTTCATTTCTATATACTTGAGTATTTAATTTCATACTAACAGTGATCATTCGTTAACTCTCAGAGCCGATACTTTCTTTTAAGTGTAAATTGAGACACAAATACTTTTGTGAACAAGAAATGCTAAATCTTTAATTTTAGCAAAGTATAGGGAATGAACATGTAGTAAAAGATTTGATATCCAGGTTCACCGAGATTAAATATATGTTGAAGATGTAAAGAACCATTGAAGAGATGCCTAGAATAATGTAATTTGCATCTCCAATTTAAAGTTACGATTAGTTCTCTATGGATCTGAAGATAACATTGATTAGGCCTACATAAATCAGTGTAATTTTTAGTGAAAGAATTTTATTACATATTTCTAACATGAAATCAGTGTGGGAAAGTCATCCTAATCAACAAGGAAAAGAAAGATTATTATTATTATTATTATTATTATTATTATTATTATTATTATTATTATTATTATTATTATTATTATTATTATTCAGAAGATGAACCCTATTCATATAGAACAGGCCCACAGAGGCCACTGACTTAAAATTCAAGCTTCCAAACCGTTAAATTCATTTTCAGGGAAAACAAAAACGAAAACAAAAAAAAGCCAATTGTGATTTCATTCTACCGATAATCATAACAATAACAAAAGCAACTATGGTTACGACGACGCTAATACTGACGACGAAAATAGCAATATTGAGGACGCCATTTCAAATAACTCCGGCCATGCGTAACACGAGAATAGACGCATGATGATTTAGACATTTCATAACACAGTTCTTTGCCAATCTCTCTCTCTCTCTCTCTCTCTCTCTCTCTCTCTCTCTCTCTCTCTCTCTCTCTCTCAGTTATTCCGCATTCGAAAGGGAGAAAGGAAAATAAGACGGTTAATCCGCCCCGAGTTTGGCTAGATTTATCCGACCTCTGCCAAGGAAGTCCTGAGTAAACAGCAGCTAATTCGGAGTATGTTCCCTTCATCTTTGGGGCCCATAATATCCCCTTACTTTAGTCGTCATTCCTTGTAATGATGACTCAAGGTAATCTTCGAGATCGGGGGTTACCGGGGGTTACCGGGGGTAGGGGCAGGGGAGATGGTTTGTCGAGTTCGACCACCTCCGCTCCAAGTCACACACCAGAACGGCTTTCGCTAATTCCTTCGGGTATTAATGCAGCTGAGTTAAGAGATAATTATGGAAGTGAATTGGAGACTTTGTGGCCTTCTCGATATTTTCCTTTTTTTTTTTTTTTTTTTTACTCTTTCCCTTATGCGAGACATTTGTCTCCATGTGAGTACGAGAGAAGTTAATGTCTAGCATACTGGGTACAGGTTAGTACATGTAATACAGGTATTGATAATACATTGCAAATAATATTGGCAGAGTTTAAAATGCATAGTTTATGCCATTTTTGCACTTTAGTTCATATACATAAATATACATATTGCATGTGTACAGTACACTGAACATATGATAATGCCCAATGTTATGTATGTTCCAATACATTTATATCATTAATGAGAAAATACAGAAATGCATTTCCATACATTCAGTAAACATAGTAAAATATGTATGAGTATATCAATCTACAACTTATTTGTATGGGTTATATGCAGTATGTCTTGTTTTATTCCTGAAGCAGATGCTACCTATCTTTAGCCTACGTAGGAAACTTAGGTTAAAATTACACGAGGGAAAGGCTGGTAACTTGGAAAAAGTTGAGAGCTTCATTAAAAATACTTAGAATTAAAATCAGCTGCGTACTTCAAGTCGCTACGAATTACCATCCCGAAATATCCGAATGTTGAATTAATCAATCTGAGAAATCAGTGAATTAATGTTAAACAGGAAATTGGTAAGTTAACAAGAGGCTCTTTTTACAATGTGTAATTATAGTGGATACAACACTACAAACACTACAAATTTCAGAGATTTTGACATGTAAAGATGTGTGTGCACTTCAATAAAACATGTCATAAACACACGTTGCTAACAAACCATGTATATACTTACACACACACACACACACACACACACACACACACACATATATATATATATATATATATATATATATATATATATATATATATATATATATATATATATATATATATATATATATATATATATATCAAAAACAGGTTGAAAAATGTCAACGTAACTGTAGAAAGAATCGTAGGCCAATAATGCATAACCGTACGAAGCGCTGGTTAGGAATACTAGTAAGTCGTTAACTTGAATTCAACCTGTTTATGACATTTGTGTGATAAGTTATGCACGTATGTTTATGGCATCTTTTACTGTAGTACTGACGCACCCGAAAAAAAACTTAGGAAAGCAGAATTAAAGAAAGAATGGTTTATAATTAACGTTATATAAAAAAAAATATGTGATTTCATGAAGATTTTGTTTTTACTATTTTATACCGGTAAAACGTTAAAACTGTAATAATTTTAGTAATGTCTAATCAACAAACATTATTTGCCAGCGGACGAAACATGTGCGGGTGCTCACGTCGAACAGATATGTGCAGTCATCAACGGTGTCTGTAACGCATTCCTCAAAAATGACAAATTATTCACAACGGATATAAGGAACTAAATCCTAACGTAAGACTTTCCATCATACATCCTATAATTATATCTTCTTTTATGAATGTATCAAGATACTTTAAGCGTTTCTCCAACTGCATAAATTTCAGTCAAATCAAAACGACGGTAACTATGATAAATTGTCATCTCGAAGGTCAACCGTTTTGGCCAATCCTTCGTAGCATTATTTTCATTTGGAATTCTCATCCTTCCTTTGTATTTCCTGGGTTATTTGCCCTACCTTTAGCTGAAGGCGAGATTTTCACCACTAATTTCAAGATACCCTGATTTCTTGTTAAAATGATAAGACTATTCACAAGAGTGAAAACAAGTTTCTGTTTTCTGTGTACTCAAAAAACGAGAGGATTCACCATCCTTATACCATACAAAATAAAGTATTCCTGAAGATATTGACAGTGTTGATGATCATGGTTAAGCCCTTGGTCACCACCCACCACCCCCCTCCTTCTTCTTTCCTTTTTTGTTTTACTTATCTTTTCCGAGCCTCAGCTCCAAAAAGAGTAAAGGATGAACCTTCAATTAGCCTTTGGACTGGAAAAGAAAATACACAAAATATATGAACAAATATATATTGTTCATTTGAGAATTTTAGGAAAACCTTTCTATCGGTCGCTGCACCTAAAAATATAAAATATATATGAAAAAGTATATCGTTCAAAAAGAAATTTTTTTTCTGAGCAGCAGATTATTCCGATGTTCTATTCTTCTAGACCTACGAATATATAAAATTTAATTTCAGTAACTTATACTGTATTAATTTTCAAAATCCCTGTAGGGGCTAGTGCCAACAGTGCACCTCACCCAATGCACTGTAGGCTTTACTTAAGGTTCTATGCACCGCCCCTTCGACCCCTAACTGCAACATCTTTCATTCCTTTTACTGTACCTCCGTTCATATTATCTTTCTTCTATCTGACTTTCCACCCTCCCTTTTAGCGCTGAACGACCTCTTAGGTACCAGTGTTTGGCATTTGGCCTAAATTTTATATTCCAATTCCAGTGACATGAGAATGGTAATTAAGATCTGGAATAATGTATACTGTAGAGTAGCTGTGATGACTTAATCATTTAATGAATTCAGTTTTAATATTCTGTGTCAATTTCAATTAACTTAAGTAACAGAGCGTTGAATTAAGCCTCCAGCTGTTTTCAAAATAATCGGAAGTACAAAACGGTACAAAAAAGAACATTTTTGAAATGTTAGAAAGTTTTTTGAGATTTGGTTTATAGTAAATCAGTTTTTAGCTCGTTTTCAAGTACCTTTTAATGGACTGAAGTACCGCGTAGTGAACATCTATCTTTTGCAAAATACCAGAAAACATTTTTTTTTAATAATCATTCAATTCAGTCGGCTGGTTCCGATTTAGTTGGCCTTATGCCATCAAAGACTTTTCCCCTAAAGCACCAGGGAAAGGTGGTGAGGTGTAAAAGAGACTAGGAGGCCTAGCGTAGGCCTACGGACTCAACCAACCAGCGAAGACGATTCTCCTGGAGCTTGATTTTGTAATTTTATGGCCTTCTATGTTTTTCCATATGAATGTTTCCTTACTTTGAATAATAATAATAATAATAATAATAATAATAATAATAATAATAATAATAATAATAATAATAATAATAATAATAATAGTAGTAGTAGTAATAATAATAATAATAATAATAATAATAATAATAATAATAATAATAAATCTCAATTAATAGAAATTTTAACTTAAGCAAATTTTCTTTCAAGGAAAATTAGCAGATCATAAGAATTTTTTCTCAAAATCACCTCTGATATATACTTCATAGAAGCCATATTTGAAAAAAATCTATTCAAGCCTAAAACTATTGCCTATAGGGTCACTTTCATCAAATTAAACTTGAATTTGATTAAATCAAAAATAAAATTAAAATCAACTGAAATTCGTTTTAATCTAATTTTCATCTATTTCAATTTGATTTAATCATAATAAAAAATTAATACCAATTCTGAAACTGTGGTTCAGAATTAAAGTAAACATAGCATCAGAATTAGTATTATTTTTTTTATTTTTATTAAATGAATTAAAATAAATTAAAATTAAATTAAAATAAAGTAAGGTGCTTGTATGTTTACACGACTTCCTTCGAAAGCAGAACACATCCAAGTCAAAATTCTAAATCTATCAGCCAGACTCGTTATTGTATTGCCAAAAAAACCAGGTTTTGACTGAAACAATTTATTCGAAGTGGAATATATATATATATACATATATATATATATATATATATATATATATATATATATATATATATATATATATATATATATATGTTACAGTCAACATGTGTAATCAGTCATTACGCGTAATGACTGAAATTTCAGTCATCACGCGTAATGCACTTAGGGGACATTTGATCCCCCCAGGAGCTAGTACTAAACACGGCGAAACTGAGTCACCTACACTGTTTCGCCGGGTTTAGTACTAGTCCCTGGGAGGTCAAATGTATTTCGCACGTGTTTAGTACTAGCTCCTGGGGGGATCAAATGTCCCTAAGTGCATTACGCGTGATGACCTGAAATTTCAGTCATTACGCGTAATGACTGATTACGCATGTTGACTGTAACATATATATATATATATATATATATATATATATATATATATATATATATATATATATATGTATATATATATATATGTATGTATACATATATATGTGTATATATATATATATATATATATATATATATATATATATATATATATATATATATATATATATATATATATATATATATATATATATATGTGATAAAGACAGGGAACAAACTGGTTAACCCAGTAACACCTTGTGGCTTAACCAGTGTTTCGTTTCAACCCGTTTTTCTAATGCAATGGGAAAAGTACCCTGTGTGGGCCTAACCGGATACAAGAAAAATCTGTGACTAGGCCTATTCATCAACTGTCAAAATTCCGTTTTGTAATTTTCTTCAAAATGAGACCCAACAATGTTATTCTTTTACATGTGAAAAATAGTTACGACTCTTCCTCATAGTACGCATCACCCTCCTTACAGCGAATCATATTTCCTTGTGGTTTGTTACAATGCCCTTACCTCCAGTATACAATTTGTATCCCTGCGAAGGTTGAATTGTGCAACTAATGGAGATATTACAGATAGCTTGTGGCTCAATGCTATGTTCTGGGGAGCATGAGATACAAAAACGTAGGACACAAATATAGTAGTTGTTGTAGATGAAGACCCAACTCGCATTGATACCAAACAAAATATGCGCCGAAGTTTCTTCGGCGCAATCGAGTTTTCTGTACAGCCGCTACAGCGTATAATCAAGGCCACCGAAAATAGATCTATCTTTCGATGGTCTCGGTATAGTGCTGTATGAGCCGCGGCCCATGAAGCTTTAACCAAGGCTCGGTGGCGGCCTATCCTGCAGCGATGCCGGAAGCACGATCTTGGCTAACTTTAACCTTAAATAAAATAAAAACTATTGGGGCTAGAGGGCTGCAATTTGGTATGTTCGATGACTGGAGGGTGGATGATCAACAGACCAATTTGCAGCCCTCTAGCCTCAGTAGTTTTTAAACTCTGAGGGTGGACAGAGAAAGTGCGGACTGAATAAAGTGCGGACGGACAGACAAAGCCGGCACCATAGTTTTCTTTTACAGGAAACTAAATGTGATAGTATTCCAGGTTTAGGAATAAAGTGTTTAAAAAAGGATAGAAATTAGATATTGTTATTTAAGTATTTAAATTAAAAACACCATTGAAATATATATAAGTTTGTGTGTATGCGTATATGTGTATGCATACCTATATCTACATATGTACATATGTATATGTTTATGTAGTTGCATATGTATATGTATTTGTATACACCACAGCAATACCCCAAAGCATCTACTAAAAGTTACGTATCTAATTCACAGGCATAAGTCGACTGACGCTTTACTGAATTTTAGAGATCGTGCGTATTCGTCCCTCCTCGTCCTTTTCAAGAACCAAACAAGGGTCGTTCAGTTGTGAGCTATAGACGCACGACCTCAACCAAGCAACAAGAGAGAGAGAGAGAGGTCGTAGAAATTCACCTGCCTCGCTAAAAATTCCGCCTTGTAATAGTGATATTATTACAGAAGGCAATAGGTTAATTGATTGCTTTCAGAGACAACTGGCTTTGGTCGTGAGGGAAAAAGTGTAGTTGAGAATACAAAAGTACTGATTTTCTTCTGAATATGCACGAGAGAAACCAGTTACACATAAAATATATGAAGAGGTCAGAGATGTTCTTTGATGAGATTGTTGGATGCTGTGGGTCTTTTGATGTAATGTAGAGCAAATCGTGATTATTTCTTATATTTCCAAAATCTCAACGAATAAATACTTCTGATGCAACATCAGAGAAGCCAATATTTACTAGAGAGAACTGAGCCTATCATTCGAGAAACATGCCAGGCGCCATCCTGGGCCAAAGTATTTTTTAATTTAATTTATTATATTTTAAAATGGCACTTGGCATGTTTCTCGACTGAAAGCTCAACTGAACCTGGAAATACAGAAATCCATGAAACAGAACCTATTTCATCCTGTTAACTCTGTTGCCTTGTAAGAACACCAAGCACTATAGATATTTGCAACAAACTCTAGAGGCGTAGAGAGAGAGGTAATGGTTCATGATGAACCCTACAGCCAACAGAGTCTTAAATACCGACAAAATACCTGTTATATTTATCATTCGAAACTGACCTGTACGTCTCCTATGCGTTCTCTTAACTTACTTTATTTTTCTTTGTCTTCCCTGAGGACATGAGCTAGCTCAAGACAATTAATGGTAATTTCCATAGAACTTTGATCCAGCCAAACTTATATTTTCATAACTTGCATCTTTGTTCATTGACAAAATCAAATTTCACGGACAAATTGTTGGCCAAATGATGAGATAAAGGCGATTTTGATATCTGCCAATTCCTCGGGCCGCTGTGAAGGTAAAACAACACCAGAATTTGGGCAATGACAAAACTCACTGATGCAAAGTTACAGAGAAGTTCGAATGTTGCATGGTGTAACACAATTTTAGCTGTTTTTTTTTTTTTTGCCATTAGCTTCTTTTCAAAATACTTAGCATTAATTACTTGGGCAACTATATCTATACCACTAGTTCCGTCACTCTTGGTTACAAAGAAATAAGTTTGATTCAAATACAATTATTAACAGACTGCGGCAGAGCAAATATCTTGTTAATGAATCTTCCTTGAACAATTTTCACCAGGACGGGTCATCGGAACAGACTTTGAAGTTATTTTTTTATTACACTGAGAGTGGCTCTGAAACTATCCTTCCCTTAATTTTACGCGTATAAGCACACCCAGTGACTCTAAGCCAGCAAAGGAAGCTCAAGATATATCGACAATTACGTTGTGTTATACAAGATAGAAAATTTTATGGTCTAGGAAAATTACGATTCCACGTAGCATTGAGTGTCCTTTGATAACCGTTGCCTGTTGTCAGTCATTAGAATAAACCTTGTTGGAATATGTATTGTCCTTTTTTTTTTTTCGAAATAAAATCCTATGATAATTGGGAATTTTTATCAACCCGTCGTCAGCTATACTTCGATCCCATGGAATTCTCTAGCTCCACTGTCCCCGAAACCCTATGGGTTTTAATAGTCTCAGACAGAGGTTTCATACCTACTGATATTAGAGTTCTACGGATATTCCCGTTCAGCTTTTGTCTTTGATCAATAAACCATGGTAATAAACAAAATAAGACTACATTCCTATGAATAGTTTGTAAACAACAAAACACAAAACAAAACAAAACAGGCAAATAAAAACAAAAAAGTATAGAAATGTTAAAAAAACACTTTCGCCTAATCCGTGGACGAAAAGAGTGAGCGAACCGGGGGAAAAAAAAAGCGTGTGAGAGAGAGACCGATATGAAAGTGTCATGTGGTCTCTTTTAGCGCCTAATGCAGTAGGAGAATAGAGCAATGATTAGCCGAGATTAAACTTAATGGCGCCATCTCCAGCGGCATGCTTCATTCCATCGTCGAGGTAATAGACTCACTTGAACTGACGTATTAAGCCTCATGGGACACCAGATATTGTATGACGGGTATAAAAATTATAAAAGATAAAATGCAACAGGTACGGGAAATTCTCTCTCTCTCTCTCTCTCTCTCTCTCTCTCTCTCTCTCTCTCTCTCTCTCTCTCTCTCTCTCTGCGACTGTTTTTAAATTCGCGCTTCTTTGGAATGTTTTTCATGGTTTTTTATTTATTTATTTATTCTTTTACATTTTGACAGACAATTTATTTATGAATTTGATGCTGTCAAGTTCATGTACGATGTGATTCTCTCTACTTGGACATAGGGCCAGGTAGAAAGAATGGCTCTCTCTCTCTCTCTCTCTCTCTCTCTCTCTCTCTCTCTCTCTCTCTCTCTCTCTCTCTCTCTCTCTCTCTCTCTCTTCGACTGTTTTAAACTCGCTTTTCGTTGGAATGCTTTTTTTATCCTCCCTGATTTTAATTTTTATTTTTAGAAATTTTTTACACACACTCTCTCTCTCTCTGTCTCTCTCTCTCTCTCTCTCTCTCTCTCTCTCTCTCTCTCTCTCTCTCTCTCTCTATGCTACTGATTTTAAGTTCACTCTACGTTGGAATGTTTTTCCCGCTGCCTTTTTTTTTTTCAATTTATATTGATAGATAACAGATTTTGAATTTGACGCTCTCAAGTCTTTGCACGAAGTTATTTTCTCTGCAGCACAAACGGCAAGGTAGACGGACTTGCTCTCTCTCTCTCTCTCTCTCTCTCTCTCTCTCTCTCTCTCTCTCTCTCTCTCTCTCTCTCTCTCTCTCTCTCTCCGACTGTTTTTAAGTTCGCTCTCCGTTGGAATGTTTTTCCTGATGCCTTGTTTTTATTTTCGATAGATATCAGATTTTGAATCTGACGCTATCAAGTCTATGCACAAAATTATTTTCTCTGCAGCACAAACGGCAAGGTAAACAGAATTGCTCTCTCTCTCTCTCTCTCTCTCTCTCTCTCTCTCTCTCTCTCTCTCTCTCTCTCTCTCTCTCTCTCCCCTAGCTCTCAAGTTCGTCCATCGACATTCACCGTCGACACCTTCACTACCGAAGTGGGAAAGGTTTAAGAAGCATGACAAATCCGCGGATTTAAGACGACCAAAACAAAGCTATTCTAATTGGTGAGGCCAGGTGATCGAGGCGGTCCGAGCCGTCGTTGTCGTTCCTGAAGGGTCTAAAGGAGGGGAGGCGATGGGAATAAATGAGCAGTTGAAAAGCTCATGACGACTTCTCAGAATACTTTGAATATTGGGGCCGTAGGGTTGTTTCTGGTTATGTAGTCGAGAATTATAATGTAGGGTTATCTATGTGTATATATATATATATAATGTATATATATATATATATATATATATATATATATATATATATATATATATATATATATGTATATATATATGTATATATATATGTATATATATATATATATATATATATATATATATATGTATTTATATATATATAAAGTATGTATATATATATATACATATATGTATATATTTATATATATATATATATATATATATATATATATATATATATATATATATATATATATATATATATACATAAGCCCGCAGGTTCTTAGTACATCTTTTAGGATGATGTTAATAACTCTATTCCCTTCCCATCATGTTACGATCCACTACAGCCGAGTACTTACCATTAACAAAATTCACAGCCCAGGTCAACAGAAGCACAGAAGGTTGTAACAAAGTTCACCAAAGTTCCGGTCGCCGTTGAATCAGACCCAGGACCTTTTTCTGAAGAGAGAGGAAGACAAAAAACGTATTTGATAATTGCTGAAGCAGAAGCAAGTTTTAGTAAATCTTCCCGTGTGATTTTGAATTCCTCCTGTGATTAATTGTACAAAGGTCCAAAATTCATTTGTCAGTATTAATTACCTCCTTACTTTTGGTGGATGATAAAAGGGACTAAAGAGACTGATTACCTTTCCACTTCAGCTCCCATACGTCATTAGATATCATGAAACAAATGTATGCAAACAAACTCTGATATTGGGTCATTGCGTAAAATTTGCTGCGCTAGACTTTATGATATAGTAATTTTTAATCTGCTGAATTACAGTATATCAACCTAAAAAAGATTAAGATTTTAACCTAACCGAAGGTTTATAAAGAAAAAAAAAATCATTATTATAGTTACCAATATACAGAATGTGCAGTCGTTCATATTAGTAAGTCAGTGAGGTAACCATACAAAAAAAGATTCCACAGAATAGTACGTCCTTGTGTGAAAAAGTAAAAAAACATAACGTAGAGAATAAAAAACGCGTAAACGAAATCACAAAAATTAAATATAACGGCCAGGAAATCAGGAGGATAAAGACTTTACCTCCTATTAGAATTGACTCAGTGCTAGACAATTCGGGACATGTAGATTTTGGTGAACTTCGTAGGGGAAGATATTTCATTGAAGACAGCTCATATTTGACGTTAATCATCCGGCCCAGTTACAAATTGCAAGAAACATAATTTAGAATTAAGTCCTTAAAGGCAATTTCTTCTTACTGTATTGATTAACTGGACAGTAAATGCTTTTACCAGATCTTCTGTACAGTGGTTCGTTATTTTTTGTATTAACTAAACATCACTGACGCGTCTTAATGAATCAGAAATTTGAAAATGGAGAAAAATACTTGTATAACTTAGAAACACCGTTTATCCCACTAAATCAGTTGAAAATATTGCATCAATGATGTCTACGAGTTTGTAGACCAAAGGTTCTCGAAAGACTTCTTTAATTGTGCGCTACTGCTGGGCCCTTCTGTTACCCTACTCCCTCCTACAAACAACCCCCTACCCGGCCCCCTTTCTCCCCCCCTCTCCTCCAACACCTTGTTCCCAGACCTAGCTACTATCCACCTGAGGAAAAGATACAAGGTGTGAAAACACGCGGTCTGTCGCCCTACCGAAGGAATCTGATCTTGGCAAAGAACTAGAGGGACCATTATCGCACTCAGCTGTGAAAATCTCTCTCTCTCTCTCTCTCTCTCTCTCTCTCTCTCTCTCTCTCTCTCTCTCTCTCTCTCTCTTCGTCTTGTTAGTAGTCCGCCAGAGATTTTATGCCGTCTCATTTTTACTAAGTATGGTTGCATTTTATTTTTAAACCCGTTTTTCCTAAAAGTGATTACCATGTCTGCTTCGACTAGTAATATTAATAATAAGGACAACAATAGTAATCATCATTATCCCTTTTTGATGAAGTTAATGGTGAGTGCTAATGGTGACAACAGTAAAGGTGACTAGAGTAGATTCATTGCAAAGTCATTTCACGAAGACACGAAGGACTCTTATAACACTGATTATTAGCTAGTAAATTAAATTTATTAAGGATCAGCTATGAAGGTTTAAATTTTTTATATTTTTTTCCCCCATAAATTTTTTTTGCTCGAGAATAATTGTATCAAGAATATCTTGAGAATCGAACCCTCTTTCTCTTGAGTCTTCAAAGATCTCAAGAGTCTCTTTCAGACACAGTAGCATTTGGTGCAACACAGGCTCTTGCTCCGTAACTATAACTCAACAATCTTGCTCGTCATCAAAGAGAGAGAGATTTAAAGAACACACCTTAATTTATTTTAATTTCCCTGCAGTTGCATTAACGTTAGTTTATTCCCATCGCGATTTGCCTTAACGAAAACCCTCGCAGTCATTTAGGATTATTTTTCAGTGTACAGTCTTTTTTCCTCCTAGTAAGTCTCAACAGTGGATGACTGACAACAGTCATTAGAGACGATAATCCTTTCGTATCAGTAAGGATTTTCAGACATCTTACTCCGGGGGGACGTCGTCGGACCGCTGAAATGTCCTGCGAGTCGCTGTGGTTTTGTTAGGCAATACCTCGCTGAAAGCGGAATACTTCAGCGCAGGTCATTTTTTACAGCTGGTTGTCTCTTGCCTTCTGTTGCAGAATTTGTAGAATGCCTCGCGAGTGCGTGTTGCCTATGGCATTCTTTTTCATTAACTTTGGCCAAATATCTCTCGCTCGTTTTGTTCTTCAATTTATGTTTTTTTCTCCTTCTAAACACCTTAGCATAGCAGGGATGTTTCTTTGAGCATAATTGAGAACAACTGCGATTTGGACAACAAATATAATCCCTAGAAAAGACGAAAAGTAAGACTACGCTTATCTTATAAGATAGAGACACGTTGTCTTCAAATATATACACGGCTAAACATTTCTGATACCTGCGAGAGAAGGACACAATTTGACCTCAGTCATCGTGACTTGCACCGAAAATTATTTTGTACGGTCATTACGCTTTTTAACGCCGTAAACCGATTGCGTCTCTGTTAAGTGGAAAGTGAGTCAGGGATGTTACAGTTAGACGACTGTCGAGGTTACAAACAAAAGAGCTGATAAGAAATGGAAGCAAATATCCCAACCTGCGCCACCCCATCTAATGGGAATATATATATATATATATATATTATATATATATATATATATATATATATATATATGTGTGTGTGTGTGTGTGTGTGTGTGTATAATTCATCTGTATATATTTTTTCACCTTCAAGACTTTCACCAAAGAGAGGGCTGCTTTAGGTGTTAGCCCTTTGCTTTGCGGCTATAGTTTGGGATGAGGGTGCAACCCCTGCGCCCCTCTCTATCACGGGACGCAATCTCGTTTGGTCGCCACACTACTAGAAGCTTAAGTCAACAAGGACACAAGAGGTTTATCAAGGAATGTACCCATACCTCCCCAGTCTCATTCTCAATTAAAACTTGGGTCATCTCCTCGCTACTGACGCGTATATCTTAACCATTAGATCACGACGTTCACGCACACACACATGTATATGTATACTATATATATATATGTATGTATGTATGTACAGTATGTATATGCATAAGGAATCTAATGGTTACTTCTTACCAGATATGCGTATGTAATTGCAAATACGAGTGTACCGTATATAAAAAAAAAACCTTTCGGTTTATATCGACAAGAAAAGTTAAGCCCCAATCTCTGAATTTAGCAAGCGAAGACCTCCAACCTTGACCTACATTTCCCCACAACAACAAGTACAGAACAATCACTTGCAAGAGACAGAAGAAACGAAGGAAAGGAAGCGGGGGCGCATGAACGAGAGAGGGTATCAGATTCCCCCATAGAGGATGGGTTGGCCATTCCTCGTGGGTAATCATGAATTCCCCCTTAATGAATTCCCCTTCTTGCGCTCTGCTGTGGCATCACTCGCTGAGGTTTCAAGGATGATGCACTGCGAGAAGAGACGGATACTTGTGGACGATTGTGGTGGCAATGGCATCTCGGACTGAGGAGCATGAATCCTATTGCGGTTTCTACGATAAGTTTACTCTCTCTCTCTCTCTCTCTCTCTCTCTCTCTCTCTCTCTCCTCTCTCTCTCTCTCTCTCTCTTTCTGTGTGTGTGTGTGTGAGCGGAGAGCTAATCTGGTATTCTGATATATATATATATATATATATATATATATATATTATATATATATATATATATATATATATATATATATATATATATATATATATATATATTGCAAATATACAGTATTTATGCAAATGAAGGAGGGCACTGTTGTCGTTATCTGCACATAAATTTCCTTTTCTTTATTTTTCTTATGATTTAAGAAAATTCAGTTACCTTAGATTACGAAGAAAATATGGTCCAAAGAGAGAAGACAGAAAACTAAAGAGGAGATTACACGCATCACTAACAAGATAGAAAACAAATCACTATTTCTCTTCATAACGAACATCCTCCCAAAACAAATTATCACTAAGCTTTGTTTAATTTCTAGCTCTGAAGACCACTTCCTGGATCATTGCTACCCTAGAAATAACAGCGGCTTGAGAGGATGATGCAAAACATCCCAAGGCTCTGAGTAGCTAGCAATGATTATGAACCCCCAGGGAGAGGAAATACTCCACTAAATGTCACACACGCTTGATTTATTTCGGGCGACTAAAGAAGCCGTGGGTTGGGGAATATCATTCTTCTTCAACTGGGGACTGTGAAACCGTCCCTTTTGTATGGAGGACTAGAGATTTGCTGCGCCATACTCTCAAGTACTAATGAATGTCAAGTGTAGAGGTACACTGTTATAGCTTATATTATCCTTTTCCTTTCTCAGTTTTCTGTGAAAGGAAACTATTGTGCCGGCTTTGTCTGTCCATCCGCCCTCAGATCTTATAAACTACTGAGGATAGAGGGCTGCAGATTGGTATGTTGATCATCCACCCTCCAATCATCAAACATACCAAATTGCAGCTCTCTAGCCTCAGTAGTTTTTATTTTATTTAAGGTTAAAGTTAGCCATAATCGATATAGGACAGGCCACAACCGGGCCGTGGTTAAAGATTCGTGGGCCACAGCTCACACAGCATCATACCGAGGCCACCGGAAGATAGATTTATTTTCGGTGGCCTTGATTATACGCAGTACAGAAAACTCCATTGCGCTGAAGAAACTTCGGGGCAGTTTTTACTTGTTTTTCTGGAAACTGAACTAGCATAACTTCGATAGCTCTAAGTGGAACTGTCGAAATTAGCTTGCACAACAGAACTATGATGGAGCAACGACGGTTCCAGAGTGCCAACTTTGCTACTTGAGACTAATTTCAAATACATACGCATACCACCCGTCCCAGAACCCCTGCCGTGACCCCATCCCCCACCAAAAAAAAAAAGAAGAAACACGAACACATTATTGATCTGCTCTCAGTCCAACAAAAAACCACTGAGCGGTTTTGTAATAACATCCTTAGTTGATTTCTAGTACACATGTCTTACGAGATTTCCGCCTCTCCAGTTGAACATCTGAATAATACTGAATAGAAATTAAGTTTTCTTCCCCGAATTTTAACACTGAATAACCACGACAATTTCCGAGATATAACTGTGGCGTTGGTTACAGCGGCTACACAACACGACCATGATGAAGGAAGGAAATATCCAAAGTGCCATCCGGGTCACTGCAGCTGTTAGCCTCTCCAGAAAAAAAAATGGACAAGGATCAAGAAAAAATCAGTAAATGGACTCCTTATTGTTTGTAAATGTTTAGGTACTGCACTCCACCATCGTACGAATACTTCCAAATCGTACACTTTTCACCAACGTATTATTTTGCATTCTCGCCGCGTGACCAGATCATCTCCAAACACTATGATCCATCTTTTAATAAATTTTTATGTTTATGTTCGCGTCTCCAAGTTCCTCAGTCTTAATTAAACACCATAACAGACAAACGATTTATCTCGACGGAGCAGACGTAATAGAAATAATAGGACAGCAACGTATTATTTTGCATTCTCGCCGCATGACCAGATCATCTCAAAACACTATGACCCATCTTTTAACACATTTTTATGTTTATTTTCGCGTCTCCAAGTTCCTCAGTCTTGATTAAACACCATAACAGACAAACGATTTATCTCGACGGAGCAGACATAATAGAAATAATAGCACAGAATTCCTTTACGAAAGGAGAAGCATTCAAGGGCAGAACAGAGCAAACGCTAGCTATCGAAAGCAATATAACAGCGAGGACAACTTTAACCAATACCAGAATGTGCAGGGTTAAGCAACGTTTTGCATTTGACTATATCCTTATTGGTTGTTTCCTGTTAGTTGTGAATTGTACATAATAGGTTTTGCTACTGGAATACCAAAATGGTTTTTATTTTTATTTTGATCTCTGTCCAGCGTAGAGCTCAATCATTTGAGTTCAAGTCTATCCATAAAATTATTAATATGGTTTCCTTTCGAAATGATACTTCATAATTGGGTTGTTTAGGGAATACAAAGGAAAATTGTATAAATTGTATATGCAAGTTTTCCATCGAGACAGCAGTTCCCGTTTGACTGCATCTTTAACTATGACAATATCATTGATTTTTTCTTACGGCAACGGGATCATCTTTCTTTTCACTTCAGCTTGCTTTGTATAAGATGTCTAAGCTTACTTCACCACGTCTGTGAGAGAGCGAGATCATAACTTGAAGATATCTTATCAAATTCAGGGATCGGCAATAATCTGCGAGATTTTCTGAATGACGATTCGTAGTAATTTATGAATATTTCCCCTGAATAAAAAATTTGCTAAAAAAAGTATATAGCTGTATCAGTTAGATAAGAGCGTCGTGAAATGTCAGCTTAACGCCATACTGCTCCATGAAACATCCCATACCATTTGAATGAATGGATGTGCACAGATGCGGCGACGTGCCTAAAAGATTTCGGTAGGCAATCAATGCGGCGTGCGTTCGTTCGTGGACCACCCAGGAGAGTGCCAGAAGATGCCTTTGAGGGTGCCACAGTCACTGTTCACCAAAGGCGACAAATCCCGGCCAACATTACGAGCTGACCATAAAATCCAGCTAAATAAAAGGTGTAGAGGAGGCACCTACAGGCTGGCGAGGAACGGATGCCGGAGCGCAGATACATGCAAATATAAACAAAGGTATCTTGATTGGAGGCAGGTTCTCAGGGCCGTCCGGAACAAGTATGCCGAATGAAAATTCTTCCTTGCGTGCATGCCTATTTTTCTTTTATGTTATTTACTTATTTATTTATTTATTTATTTAATTATTTATTTATTTATTTATTTATTTATTTATCTATTTATTTATTTATTTATTTATTTTTGCTCGATAATGATTTTTATCCGAGAAGCTGACTCGGCCTTTTCTCTTGTTCGATACTGATATTTTCTCCAGGAAGTTGACCCGGTTTTTTAAATATATATTTTAAATAGAATTCTGCACGATCGAGTAAACCTTTCCAAATTTACACAGAATAAAAGAAAGCCTTAGTCGCAAAGTTAAGAGCATATATGACAAGTAGTCTAGGCCTACCACACACGTCGTATGCCTTCCGTAAAAAAAAGGAAAAGAAAAACATTTCGAGACCCAGCAATACCATGATCTCCGTGAAATCTTGCTTTGCTAAAACATACGTTTAGTCACGTTACCCCCTTCATAAAATAAAGCACACCTGGATGTATCGGCGATTACGAGAGCTGATACTGACAGTAAAAGAAAAGCAAAGCAAAAGAGAATAGAATCACGTTGACTGCCACCGAAAATTGCCACCCACGTAGCGATCAAAGGAATTTTATGTTACCAACGAGAAATAACGCCGGGTGTCACTGGCCTATGCCGTTCGGTTCTGGGAGGAACGCGGGAACAAGGTCTGTCTGTCCCTCCAGCTGCTGTAGACACTCGTGCAAAAAAATATAAGACTTTTCTAAAAGAAGAAGAAGAAGACGAAGAAGAAGAGACCTTTGCTGCATGTGGGATACGAGTATGCCGCAAAGGTTTGCACCAATTTAATGGTAGATGAGGTGGGATACGAGCATCCAGCAAAGGTTTGCACCAATTTAATGGTAAATGAGGTTAACCAGGATGAAAAGTTTATTATTTAATATTGACACAAATAATATAAGTTAGTCTTCATCTTCTCAAGCAGTTCCGTATGGGATGAGGTCGCTGGCATCATACCCTCTTCTGCCCTAGCTGCAAGCCAACACAGCTCAGTCACGACTAAAAAAATAATTTATTGCTTTGCTCAACAAAGGGACAACGGATTCTTTTCGTGAAACGGCCTATCGCCCCTGTCACAGCCCACACTGGGATCGATCTCTTTGCTCTCACTAGTGAGTTAAGGTCAACAACCACTGCCACTGGGATAATACATATATACATACACAATAAACACACACATATACAGTATGTATGCATGTATATATATATATATATATATATATATATATATATATATATATATATATATATATGCATATATATATATATATATATATATGTGTGTGTGTGTGTGTGTGTGTGTGTGTGTGTGTGTGTGTGTGTGTGTGTACACCGCAGGAATTCAACTCTTTTAACAGAGAAAAGGGAGAAAGATTTCCAGTGCTTTGATACTGATTTCCTTAGAAGACAAACCTAATTAAAGAGAGAGAGAGAGAGAGAGAGAGAGAGAGAGAGAGAGAGAGAGAGAGAGAGAGAGAGAGAGAGAGAGAGAATTCTTTGGTACGCACCGAAGAATAAAGAGATTCATATCTTAAAACTGAATGACAAGGAGGATTGGTTAAACAGGTCCAGCTTTGAGCTGACAATTTTCAAACAACTAGATCTGCATACCGTCACAAACAGATAAATTAATTTAAAAGATTAGCAGTTATGGGGTGATGTTTTCAAGTTTCTTTATATAAAAGGTAGATCGGGTGCATTCAGCAAAAATGACAATGATGACGTTTGATATATATATATATATATATATATATATATATATATATATATATATATATATATATATATATATTACATATATATATATATATATATATATATATATATATATATATATATATATATATATATAAAATATGTATATGTACGTGTATATGTTGAAGCGTGTAAAAATTTATTGGAAAAAAAACCAGCGAATAAATTTGATAACCGCGCCTAAACGAAGAAACTTAACAATGACCACAAATCCACTTGATCCACCCTACGTTCGAAAATATCTATCTATCTATCTATCTTTCCCGAATTACGTCGAGGCCGACATTGATATGGACGTACATTTTCACGCTCACCACTATACGGGACTCGACGAAGCCTTCACGGCCACACCCCATTCCCTTTGGGTCCAATCAACCTAATCTTCCGGGATCATTTCAAGACTTTTGCTGTGTTTCATGTGGAGCGCCGGATTTACCCACATGCCATGTTACATAGCACTCTCTTCTCCCCGTCTGTAGTGGCGATCTTCTCCTTTTCTGGCAACAGGATTCTAGACCTTACGGCCTGGCTATTGCATGACACTCTCATGATCTCGAAACGACATCTCCGGCGAATCTACAACCGCCGCTAGGTTCATCAGCTTCTTACGATGACGTAATCGTTTGCTGTAGGGACTAATCAGATCTTCATTAATTGTTACGGTCCTGTAATTGACTTCCAACTTCGCGTTTTTACCGCGCCCTTAACGAGCGTTTTGTAAATGAAATCATGTAGCAAAAACTTCGAGTCCACTCTGCTCCTGCATGCGAGCATTCGTAAAGCTTTAGTTGTTCTGGTTTCGACAGACTTATTTGTTAATCTTCAGTAGCCACCATTTCTCAGTATCACCGTAACATTCATAACAAAATGGTTGTTTTCATAAAAGTCAGGAGGGATGTCATCTTTGGCTTTATGTGGGCTTACGTCACTGTTTGTAAAGGTTTTCGTTTGTCAACAAGTCATGGCATTTAACACAACTCCTAGCAAAGACTCATCTAATCCCTTCGATTTTATATTTTTTAGTTGCTATATTTACTCTTTT
The DNA here is from genome assembly GCA_039081455.1 of Macrobrachium rosenbergii. NCBI lineage: Eukaryota > Metazoa > Arthropoda > Malacostraca > Decapoda > Palaemonidae > Macrobrachium > Macrobrachium rosenbergii. The sequence goes on from JANJGK010003430.1 coordinate 43,553, forward strand.
TAGTTTTCTGCAAAAGAAAACTATTGTGCCGGCTTTGCTTGTCCGTCCGCCCTCACTCTTAAGACCTACTGAGGCTAGAGGGCTGCATATACTGGTATGTTGATCATCCACCCTCCAGTCATCAAACATACCTAATTGCAGCCATATATCCTCAGTAGTTTTTATTTTATTTAAGGTTAAAGTTAGCTATAATCGTACTTTTGGCAGCGCTATAGGTACCAACAACATAGGCCACCACCGGACCGTGGCTGATTTTCATGGGCCGCGGCTAAGAGTTTTTTGTGCCGTGGTTGAGGCCACCACCGGATAGAAAACTCGATTGCGCCGAAGAAACTCCGGCGCAATTTTTACTTCGTTTTTTTTTTCTTTTTTTTTTTTTACTCTGTGTATCTGATTGTTCCGGAGTAGAGCAAAGCGCGTTTCTAAGCAGTAGACTCTGTATCCCCGAGCAAAATCAAAATGCCATAAAAGCATTCCGCAAAGATCTTCCGAGAGATGGTCTGAACATTTCCCAAATTCACTCACGACCGTAAAAATTTGCATAACCACTAGGAAGATAAAAAAAAAAAGAAAAGAAAGAGGGAGAGAGAGAACAGGAAAATCCTCCTTCCCCCTTTTTCCTTATCGTTCCCCCCCACCCTTCTCTCTCTCTCTCTTTACCAGAGGCTGGGAGAGAAAAGGAGGGCCGAAGAAAACCAGAGGCTGGGAGAGAAAAGGAGGGCCGAAGAAAAGTGTATAAACCTAAATTCCTAACTCCCTCACAACCGCTCGTTGTCTGGGACGTGGCCCAAAGACATACTCAGCGGAAGACTCGTATATTCTCTTAGGAGGAACGCAAATTGAAGCACCATTCACACCAAACAAATTAGTAGTGGAATAAAAATTCGGTGTCAGACTGGGGATTAGCCCTGGGCAAATTGATGGCTCCGCGATTATGTGGATAATTGGCAACGCAGCAGCAACACCACCACCAGCACACACTACAGCAGCTACTCCTTGCCCTGTCCGTACGAAGATAGGGAATAAGGTGGTTTTTTTCCGCCTTTCTTACACTTTTTCTTCGTCTTCTTTTTTTTTCTCTCAGGTCTCGTTGAAGCTGGTTTTGTTTGATTTCGAGTGGAGGCATTACTTTATCACGGCCAGGTCCTGAGCGCACGGACTTTGAATTATGTGTTTTACTTGTATTTATCTCTGGTAGTTTTGTAAATCCTCGTTTCATACACACGTACCCAACAATGAACAGAATGTCATCTTCTTCTTCCACAGAATTTTGGCAAAAAAAAAAAAAAAAAAAAAAAAAAAAGCGCGGGCAAACAAGCGTGGCTCAGGATGGGTGATGGACGACACAAGGTGCGCGCCATAAATCGTGGGGGCGCGCAGGCCTGCCAACTGTGTCGAAACAAATTAGTGCTCAAGATGTTGTGGCGGGAGAATTATTCGCTGTCTGTGTTCGTTGGTTGGTTGGTTTGTTGAACACTGAACTTTTTCTATGTAAGTGAAGAGTGTGTTTGTGGGATAGCGATGAGGTAATGATAGGGAATTTCGCAGGCTGGTTGTAGAATGGGCCTGACATATAACTCGTGCTCAATGGCAATTGCGGATGGCTAACATGTTGGTTCTTTACAATTTTTTCTCTCTTTTTCTCTATCTTGCTTTCGTTTCCACAGAAACAAATACTTTTGGCCAGTTATACTCCAGCATTTTTTTCGTCTCGTTTTTTTTTTTTATTAGCTCGTTTTTTCGTTTTTCTGGGAGCGAGAGAAGAGCTCTGTTTATTATTACACCATTCCGCACGTACTCCTTACCACATAATTTGTGATACTTGAAACAGTTAAAAGAACATTAAGGAGGAAACCAAATGGAATGCTCCATTTGATCTACAAGATTTCACTTAAGACCTTAATTTCTTTTTACACCCCATTTGCTTCTTCAATCACCATTCCTGCTTTGAAGGTTTCCACGCTTTTGTTCTTGAAAAGGAAGACCTTCCCTTGCCTAGCTCTAAGGCCTAGTTTCCAAGATTCGTTTCCTGTCCGCCCGAACAATATATATATATGTATTTTTTGCGGCAAGTGTAAAATATGAAATGATAACGAAATATTACCGTATATGATCTAACCGATAAGAACTAATGAGAACGAAAACATAATGTTTTCCATAATATATAACACAGACTTTTTTGAATTTGTCGAAAAGCAAGAAGAGTTAAAATGCAGAAAATTAACGTCTAACATATTATGTTTAATAGACAATTATTATTTTTTTTTTTTGTAAATGGGTCAATGGACGAATATATTACGCATGACTTGTCAAGTAAGGAGAAAAATAAATCGAGAGAGACAACTGAATGTTTGACATATTACAGTATGCAAGCCTTACCTACCTAGAGCTTCGACATTTACCGAAGTTTTCTTTTTATAAATCTGGAATATATCTTAAATATTAACGATAATTAATAATGATTATAACATTAAATCTGGCATGCATCTTGGTGTCGTCATAGAACACATATTTTTGAATAATAATAATAATAATAATAATAATAATAATAATAATAATAATAATAATAATAATAATAATAATAGCCATTATCAATATTATTATTAAAACTCAACTCTGGGTGACGTTTCAGTGTCATTCTTCATTATATTATAATTATTCTTTGGATGACCGTAAATACCTACAGATGTCTGGAAGATTTCCGTTGAACTTTGAAAACTGGAAAGCACAATAGGACCATTAAGGGGGAAAAAACTTCCTCGGTGCCACTTATGTAACCTGAAGGCTCCCTGCGTGCAAGCAAGGAAATAAAGCAAACACACTGCTTTAAAATTTGTGTCAATGCAAATAGAATTTAATATGTGTGTACCATATGACCAGGGTTTTATTATTGTTATTCAACAAGGAAGAACGATAAAATTTTGCCATAACATTTGATTAATTCACCGCCACAGTAAAATATGCAAAAATATCCGTCTAAAGTTGTGAAAATGTCTGAATAAATTGGGAAAAGTTCTCTAGTCATCAATAAAGGTCATCATTTCTACAGTGCAGTTTATCGTTTTTGCCCATATTATTGTCGCTGTAAGCTCTTATTTTTTCATTATGATTTTGACCGAAATCTTAGTGAAGCTGGACAGGAAAGCCTCCCATGACTTTTTCATTGTTAGGTCCAAATGATTATGACACTGACTGACTTTCGAGGTGGCAAAAATGGCAATAGTAGTCAATAACGTCATTCAATAACGTCATAAAGATATCTATACAGATAAGATCATCTCCAACGAAACTGTAACCTTATTTCATATGTCTATTAATTTCAGCCATATGTCTCCTCAAGACCTTAGGACATATCCTCTAAAGTGACTGATTACATGAGATAAATTCCGATTGACTTAATTTTTGGAAGTATAAAAAAATATCTTTAATTAAAAAAATAGTGAAAAGTATCAACCACATATATGGACACATTTTGCAGACTCAGCTATCGTGATAGATGATAGTGATTAACAAAAAAAACTTGAATTTGACAAAAATAAGGACAACAGAGTATATACCATCTCTTATTATACTTGATGGCAGAGGGGATTAAGTCACTGTTATCCCAGTTACAATCCAAAGGACCTAGGTCGTAATCTTTGGCAGGGTAAGAGTGCCCGTCAAATATTATCCCCTTGGGTGTAAGGCATTCCGAAGGTATAATGAATTCCATTCTGATAGGTTATTTGTGAACTAATATTTGAAAATATAAAATATAATGAATAAAGTTAGTAACAAAATAACCATATATATGTGTGTGTATATATATACATATATATATACAGTATATATATATATATATATATATATATATATATATATATATATATATATATATATATATATATATATATATATATATATATATATATAAGTTAAGTATATCGTAGTTTAACCAGACCACTGAGCTGATTAACAGCTCTCCTAGGGCTGGCCCGAAGGATTAGATTTATTTTACGTGCCTAAGAACCAACTATATATAAATAAATATATATATATATATATATATATATATATATATATATATATATATACACATATATATATATGGCCTATGTATGTATATATACATATGTATGTAGGAAGAATTTCACTATATTCTGGACAATCATACACAACTCAAGCTATAAGACTCTTACTGTTTACGAAAATCGACCATGGCCTACAAATGTTACCGTCTAGATAAAAACAAAAAAATCATCTCTAGAGGAGTGACTTCTTTATCACTACCACTAAAATAGACCTCTCTGATAACCTAAGTTCACAAAAGAGAAACTACTAAGAACCCAGGATAGCGTAAAGATATAAACAAATGCCTCCATCTTAAGATTTATTCCAGTTTATTGATACAATGTGATATTGTGACAGTTTCCTGCTTTTTTTTTATATCTTTTATTTGTTTGTTCGTTTCATGTGGACACTTCACACCAACATTAGTTGCACATGAAAGGTCGCATCCCCAGCAGGTCAAAAACGATTAAATATAAAGATAGATCGTTTAAGCTTTTATGGCTTTACCCTGTTACGATGTCATATAAATCAAGGTACGAGAAAAGTTTGTGTGTATATATATATACATATATATATATATATATATATATATATATATATATATATGTATATATATACATATATATATACATATATATATATATGTATATATATACACATATATATGTATATATATACATGTATATATATTTATATTTGTATATATATATATATATTTGTATACATAAATATGTACAGTATATACATATATTATATATATATATATATATATATATATATATATATATATATATATATATATATATTTAAAATGTACACACACACACACACACACACATATATATATATATATATATATATATATATATATATATATATATATATATATATATATATATATATATATACAAATATATTGTTGGTCGTGTGGTTAAAATTGCGTCACTGTAGTCGCGAGTTCTTACGACGAACTTATTATCAACTAAAAAATTCCCCTTCGGTTAACATATATGAAAATATATTATCTCCGAGGTAGAGCGAATTGGATATTAAAGGACGTTTGTAGCTTTATGCTTGTATATGAATCACGGTGCTTGATTATCTGACAGCTTTTTTTTTCCTAACTTTTTTTAAACTGAAACGATACATTCCAAGACTGCATTTAGGAAAAAGGTTTAATCATGACCTCTTGAGGAGATTTCACAGAAAAACAGTACTAGACGATAGCATAGCATGCCCGGTGTGGCCGATTGAACGGTAGTGGGAAACTACGAGTTTATCGTCTAGTGCTGTTCTGTAGTCCTTATGTCTTGGAGCTCGACATTAACTGGTCCTCCGGTATGGTGGTTAGTGTCGTGTCAGATGTCGCGGGTTCGCGTCTCCCCCAAGGAGATGAAAAATCCCTGGCTCTGTATCATGATCAGTTACTGCTGCAGTGTGGCGTCTGCGGTGGGAGGTTGAAACCATCATTTTTTGGATGCTTGACTTTCAAGTCAATGGCCTCTTTGGGCTTGTTCCATGTGAATAGGTTTTGTCTACTGAAATAATAATAATAATAATAATAATAATAATAATAATAATAATAATAATAATAATAATAATAATAATAATAATAATAATAATATAAAAGAGGGGAGTAGTGAATAAACTGAAAAAAAATTTATTTATGCTCGAATAAAACGATAATATCCTTTAACTCAGACTGAATACAGGTTGATTATAGCCTACGTCATTAGATTATGAATTGTTTTTATGAATAATCACATGCCCAGTTGCGGACTCCGTTATATGGATGCCTGAATGCTTATCTATGTCGAAGCATATATTTGCATGCAAGCACAAGGGTCCACATGCCCCGGGGGTACCAGCATCGCCTCACTACCAAGAGTTCGATACTGGGTATGGAAAAAACACAGGATTTAAAGCCTGGTCCCTCAAAAGCTCATTGTCCTTCTGAAGCTTGAAGAAATGAAAGTTAATAGACTGTGGAGGGCCGATATCACTATGAAGTGCCTGAGGTCTAGCATCTTCATCCCAAATTATTTGCTGACGAAAACATCCAGAAAACTACTGGGCGATGTTCTCTAAAGAGAAAATGGGAGTATTCGTGAATAGGCCTATAGGTTCGTTATAACACTGGTCGTTTGATCAGCGAAGTTCAGTAGCTGGGTCTGATCAGTACATGAATGTGTACTGATTCCAAATGCTCCCGAGTCTTCAACATACTTGCTAAAAATCAGAGGATATCCCTGATTGGAGGCAACGCACCACACCCTTAAAGTAAAAGACACACACACACACACATATATATATGTGTGTGTGTGTATGTGTGTGTGTTTGTGTATGTGTATATGTATATATATAATACACAAACATAACGCACAGTCACACACACACACACACACACACACACACACACACACACACACACATATATATATATATATATATATATATATATATATATATATATATATATATATATATATATATATATATATATATATATATATATGTGTGTGTGTGTGTGTGTGTGTGTGTGTGTGTGTGTGTGTGCGTTCTCTTTGTGTATATTTGATTTTGCTATGCTTCAAATATCGACTTCCTCTTAATTTTCATTCTACTCTGTGCATATAAACTAAACCATTTTTGTTGTCGACATTCGTTATATTCTATCTAAATCTTAGGAAGTATGCAAAAATAGCAACTCTGCGTTTCAGTTGTATTTTTAACATATTTACGTTCCTACGTACATGTCATTTAAATTTAACTTCGTATCATATTTTTACATTTTTACTCGAAAAAAAATTCATACATTTGACATTTAGCATTTGTGTTTTACTTTTACGCTGACAGGACTTCTCATATTTTTTTTTAACAGCTTCAATATTTATACCGCCGTTTCTCAGGAACTGGAAGAAAATAAACGATCAATTTCTTACGCAGTTTACTTCCAGAAGAGTGCACAGAAAATCTGTGCATAATCCAAGTATATACAGAAACGGATAAAATAAAGAAATAAAGTATCTATCTAGTGATCACCATACATGATGGACGTATAAAATAAACGAGAGCGCTTAATGAAACAACATGACCATAACGTATTGTTGTTGTATAACTCATGGAGTAGAGAGTCCCCCCGCACGGACTGAAAATTTCTCTCTGGCAGTCAGGATTTGTTGTGGGGCTGGGAAATTAGTCTGTTGTCTAGTTACTGCAGTAAAAGTGTATTAATGTATGTACCTCAAAGTCTGTTTGTTTCTGTGAGTTGTTGAAATGATGCGAAAGTTATTAAGCGCATTGTTTCCTTGTAACGAATGAGGTGGTTCGGGAAGCCTTAAAATTATTCTTTCGTCAAAAGAGTAACTGTTTTGTTAATGAAAAATATTTATATTTATACATCAGCGTTTACTCTCGTTCTGCAGCTACAATAAGCCATGTTTTTGGTGAATGTTCAGCCGCTCAGTTATGTAATATCAACGATGATGATGATAATAATAATAATAATAATAATAATAATAATAATAATAATAATAATAATATCCTCTTTTTCATCTCAGGCCCATATACTGGGATATACAAAGTAGAGACAAAACAATAAACAAAATACAGATACACAAGATAAAAAGATATATAAGTAATAATCGGCTATACCCAATATAATAATTGTAAATAACAACAGTAATAATCGACAACAACAATAGTAATAATAATACTAAAAAGAAGATTGAGTATAAAATAAATAATACACAAAAACCAGATTTTTCAATCTGCCATACTATGCGTCTCATTTCTTTCCTGAAAGCACCAGGTAACCATTTGTTTCAGTATTACTCTGTTAATAAACATCTAAAGTATTCCGAGTGAGAATAGAATTCGAGATGGTAAACTATCTAAAGCTCTTCTTGAAGTCTCAATTGGTATACCATAATATTTGTTATTCATACAGCAGTTCTTCGTCAAATAAGATAAAATGTTATTATTTATCTCTGGCATCTCGAACAGACTCTGAAAAGATGTGGCAGGCGATTTGATAAAATTTACAAGAAACAAACAGACAATTCATATCACTGTTTCCCATGACGTTAGCGATAGAGAAGCCACAAAAAGTTCAAGAGTATTATTAATGTTATACTGCCACTGTCTTGTTGCAGGTTTCTTAGAAACCTGTCTAGACATTATGAAAATCATCAGCCAATAGTATGTCTAAGATCCAGTAATAGCAGCATCCTACAAACCAGAAACATATTAGAGCTGATATATATATATATATATATATATATATATATATATATATATATATATATATATATATATATATATATATATATACAGTATATATATAGATATAGATATATATATATATGTGTGTGTGTATTTATGTATGTATGTGTATATATATAAATACATATATATATATACATATACTCGTATATCAACGAAAATTATCTCTGCGCATTACGCAAATGATTTGCTTTACAAGAAGGACAATAGAGGGGGTAGAAAAATTCATAGAAATTATAAAAAAAAAATTTTCTAAAAACATTATAATAATGAAATGACATTGAACATGAGAAAAAATTGGTTTTAGGACACGTAAGTGTTCGGCATTAATAGCGATCAGAATAAAACGATTAAGGAGGAAAACTAGGCAATAAAATAACATTCTTCTTGCATTACCTCATAAAATATCACTAAACAGACAGATACACCCATTAACACAGGAAGGGGTGATGAAGTATTGAAAAACGAAAATGAACTGCTCCTTTTGGTTATAAACGAAACTGAAAGCTAATTTTTCGTAGACACAAATACCTACATGCAAAAACAAATGAATAGATAAATAGTGTCTCAGGGCGTTCGTTATCATATAAAGCAGATTTAATTTCATCTGAAAAGCTAGTGATACAAGGGTATAGAACCACAAGTGAAATATGGCGTAAATGTACTGAACTTATAAATGAGGTCTGCGGGAACAAGGATGTTAGAACCCGCTAAATCTTTTAGATTAAACTGCTTTTGATTGCTAGTGTGGTAAGATTCAGCGACTTAGTTTTAACTTTTGGTTTGGTTCGCTAAAGAGAGAGAAACCAGTTAAGATATTTCTAGAACGATTCCCCTTTATATATTTTGTGGAGTAATTGTGTATACACACACACACACACACACTAAGGTTTGGGTGTGTTTAACAGTGTCAGGCATCTCGTACACTCGATTAACTAAAAGCTACTGAATTTAGTGGTGAGGTTAACAATGGCACAATGATTTCAACAGAACATGTCCGAATCTCTCAGTACTTGTCTTAGATTTAAATCGGCGACGATCATCTTACCGTTATACCACAAGGCCCATAATAGTTTATAAATTAGTGGTAAAGAAGACCTCATTACTATAAAGAGACCCTGGGTTCTGATCCCGGGCCAGGACAAAGCGATACAGGGACGTCCATTAAAACCCATCGTGCGTCTGTAACCTTAAATGCCAAATTATGTATCTAGTACTATTCGACTGTGGTGGGTCGAAGCCAGACTGGAAATGGGCAAAGGGTAAGAACCTCATGGATAATAAACATGCAGTCAATATTACCGTAGTACGAGAGGAGGTCGAGACGGAAAGTCGCTACCATAAGGACGTTAAGTACCATCCTGAATCACAGACGAAGGTACCTACATTGCACAAGTATACTGGCCAATGGGGAGAGGCTGGACCTAGGTTGGGTGACGGCTGGCGCAATCATTACCCGAAAACTATCCTTGTGACGCGTAACTCAAATATTTTTGTTATTATTATAATCAAAATAACATCATTTTAATATGCTCTCGTGGATCTCGTCCGCAGAATTCGCTCTTGTGCAAAATGGAACAAGGTAAAGTTGAAGAAGTTGGATTGCCAAGAAGAAAGAGAGCTAATGATAAAAGATGAAAAATAAATGGTAGAAGGCATAACTCCTGTAAGTCTAGGGCAGGCAACAAAAGAAAATTAGCATTGTCTACAATAGGCAGCGTAAGGCACACTGTAAGTTGCATTTCCCTGCAGTTTCTCTCTGTCTCTGTCTCTGTCTCTCTCTCTCTCTGCATATAGGCTTATATATATATATATATATATATATATATATATATATATATATATATATATATATATATATATATATATATATATATGTTTGTGTGTGTGTGTTTTGCATGGGCGCTTGTGTGTGCGTGAGTGTGTTTGTTTTTTCTCGCCGCATTCCTTCTTCCCTCATTAGAGATGTTGGCACCAGAAGGGCAGAACGTTCCGTTCACAGTGAGTCTTGCAGGATGAGGTTGCTAGCCTCATTCTCTTGTCTTGTCCCCAGCTGACGCTGGTTCCTATTCACAGCTAGGCAGATCGGACTTTGGACTTCGTGTATGTGAACCCAATGCATTGCATAATATAAAATTAAGCGTTGGTGTCAGCACGTGCAACAATGAAGGTTAAAAGCGTTTTATTTATGATGCAAATAATAGAACTTGAATGTTTTCAAGTTCTTTGGTCACCAGGAACCATATTAATACAGATATGTGCCTGAAATGAGCATTCTTCATTCAGATACGTTGTTCTAGTGGCCGACGACAGGCTGCAGAAGTCCCTATACAATGACCTTTTAATTTCTAGTACATAAGAACTTTGAGAAATAGTTTTCTCATCTCACTATCGCTAGCATTGGTGACTGGACACTGTGACCTTTTTCCTACACTTCTATCTACATTTTGTCTGCCAATCTTTTTTTTTTTATGCTAATGAATGCTGGCGGTGGTTTTCCTGTGTCCTTCTTTTGCTCGTATAAAGTTCTTGGTTGTCGTTAAGTCATTGTTTAGTCTCTCTCGTCCATTTTCAATTATCTTCGTTATTCTGCTTTCCCTTAGCATTTAGGTTTTATTTCCTTCATTATTTTCTATCAGTGCGTGTTGTCTCTTCTAAACTGGTTTTGTTGTCTGCTATCTTTACAGGAAGTTCTTTCTCTCTGGTCACTTTGTATTCATATTATCATTATTATTCAAAATGAGAAAACAGTCACATAACAAATGTAAAGGCCTTTAACCTGTAATTCAATAATAATAATAATAATAAAGACTGATTTTAAAGATAATTTATTAGTTTATAATAATTTTTTTCTCATAAAATTAATAAATTTCTGAAGATCAGTTAGAAAAACACACACACGCATAACCTTTAGGACTATGGAGTCATGTAGGCACATTCCGTTAAAACTCATTCTCTCTGTTGGCCTAAATAGGATACTAAGATCCTGATAGCTAGTCACCTGTAGTGACTCACACCTGGGTATGGAAGAGAATGTGAAGCTAGCAGCTCCATCCGAAAATACGCGTCTGCACTTTCAATGAAATGATTAGGGAAAACATCTTTATCTTCCATAAAATGTTCTATATGATCAGCCATGAAGCAATGGAAATGTAAATAGGAATCTACGCTTATTTTCTTATATAAGTGTTTTCCAAGGCCGTAGAGTGGTTCGGATTCCACAATAAGCTGTAGGTCCCGTTGCTAAGTAACCAATTGGTTCTTAGCCACGTTAAATAAGTCTAATCCTTCGGGCCAGCCCTAGGAAAGCTGTTAATCAGCTCAGTGGTCTGGTAAAACTAAGGTATACTTAACTTAACCTAGAGTAACGAGGAAAAGAAAGGCATAGTCAGAAATTGTAAATTTCATCTTTCCCACAGGTTTCCTAGCATTTGCAAAACGTTTGAAGATATCAGTGTTGGGACTTCGATCTAATGTGGAACTTGAGATTATACAAACGTAATTTTTTTTTAATGAAGCGTTGTCTGGTAGTAATTTTTACAGAAGTAATTACCTTTACAAACTTTATAAAGATTTTGCCTTGCTAACTATGGTTAAAAATACGTAGGTATTAAAAACTTTTATCAGAAAAACGCTTTTCTCTCTCTCTCTCTCTCTCTCTCTCTCTCTCTCTCTCTCTCTCTCTCTCTCTCTCTCTCTCTCCTCAAAGAAACGAAGGGAACCTCGTCGACTCAACACCCAATTACAAACCTCGCAATGCAACGCCACAGCGGAAGAGTGGCACTGGTTTGTTTTATCGTTTCAGAGGAACTCGCGTCGGAATGTCTTTCTTTTTTCTTTTTTTTTTCCTCCACGACTGCCTGGTGTAAGGTGGTGACAAGCATGAGCCTTTTCTTTGAAATATACCTCTCTTGCGCAAACACAGCTAATCTCGTACAAACGGTATTCGGTCGCCCTGACCAGTGGAACATCATTCCCTTGCACGCAAGATTCATTGTGGCAAATTCGAGGTGATCTCCGTCATTTGTATCCTTGTGCTCTCTCTCTCTCTCTCTCTCTCTCTCTCTCTCTCTCTCTCTCTCTCTCTCTCTCTCTCTCTCTCTCTCTCTATCCACCTACCTATCTATCTGGGTTGAACATCTAGAATCATTTTCATTATTGATAAAACTGCCGTGAATTATTATTTTTTTCAAAGCGTCGATGTCTATCTAATTAGCAACTTTGTTCTGCTTTCAGAGAGTCTTGTTTCTTTCTCTTTCAAGCACAGTGGAAAGGTACTGACTTTTATTCGAAAAGACAAAAGGTTGAGAAAATACATAAAAGAAAATAGAAAGGAAGGAAAAAAAATGAGTCTCGTGTTGTCAGAGCCCAGGTTTCTTTTTCTTTTTCTTTTTTTCCTCTTCGTCCTTTGTAGTTGGTATGCCTGAAATTTCAGCCCTGGTCTGAAAGACAAACTGTACACTTGTTTTCTTGATTGGTCGATCTTGCGCTAGATTCAGCTTTGTTTGTTTGCCCGGGTTTTTCGTTATCGTTCATCTATGCTGCACGAAACAAGGCTATCTCGAGCGCGTTTAAATAGCTTCTGACTTCATATCACTTTATGTAAATCCCGAGTCTTCTTTGTAATAGTCAAAAAGTTTTGATTTTCTGTTGTATGTCCGATTTAATTTTCCTCGTGGCACAAATTGGTATTCGAGCATTTATTAATAATCAATGTTTTCATGTATTTAACAGTAATTATTTATTAATAATTAACGTATTCATGGACTTAACAATCAATTCCTTCCTGTTCACAAAAAAAATGTAAGTTGATAAGTGCTAATGATCCACGTAAGATAGCTCCGTTTTCCTGCAAAGAATTCGAAGACTGGACGGAAGCAAATATCCAAATTAGCCAAGACCTACATGAGAAAGATGGAATGAGATTCAGCATGCAATTAACCTTGTCTCTTGATTAGCGTCCATGAAAAACTATTCCACTTTCTCTTTCTTCACTTGAAGAAGAGAGAGAGAGAGAGAGAGAGAGAGAGAGAGAGAGAGAGAGAGAGAGAGAGAGAGAGAGAGATCATCTTGAAGGATTCGAATGCTTAAGTCGGATTTGCAGTTCATACAGACTTCGCCACACGAATCTATGAGAGAAACGAAGTTTCAAAAGTCATTTATTCAAATAACGAAGAATGCAGAGGGAAAAACACTGTGACAAAACAGTGGCTACTTTTCGAAGGTTAAAATTTATGCATTAGTAAGAAAACAAAATTATAAAGAGTTTGCCAAATTAAAGAAAACTGATGATTTATGATTCCATTAAGTATAGTTATCAAGCCAAGCACTAGGGCACTTTCGTCCATTCAACTCTTAAGAGAGGGAGTTCCTCGGTGGACGAGTCGGTAGAGTTCTCGGCACTCTGCTAGGCCCGAGTTCGTGTCTCCGACCGGCCAATGAAGAATTAGAGGAATTTATTTCTGGTGATAGAAATTAATTTCTCGGTATAATGTGGTTCGGATTCTACAATAAGCTGTAGGTTCCGTTGCTAGGTAACCAATTGGTTCTTAGCCACGTAAAATAAATCTAATCCTTCGGGCCAGCCCTAGGAGAGCTGCTAATCAGCTAAATGTTCTGGTTAAACTAAGGTATACTTAACTTTTTTTTCTTAAGAGAGAGCAGAGGAAGTTTGTGTGGTTGAACACCAAGGCAAAAATATCCGTAAAATAAAGGACAAGCACAAACATCTGAAGATGGAACTGGGAAAAAACCCAGAATTTACACTAAGAAGTAAAAGTTAGAGAAGTTGGGTGGCAAAACTGATGGAAGGTGGCGGGAAATGAGATAAAGCAAAAGAAATGCCTGCAGTGTACCACATGAAGTGCACTGAGGACACTACCTCCCTACGGGGAGTTTTAGCTGATGTCTCAAACCCAAAGAAATTAAGTGCAATGATATATTATGAAATTTGCTCAAACATATGCACACACGCATATATATATATATATATATATATATATATATATATATATATATATATATATATATATATATATATATATATTAGAAATATCAACACACAATTACGTGTGGAACAGAAATTAATTTCTGACTCACATCAGGATCGAACCCTGGTCTTTCAAATGAAAGACCAGAGCGCTGCCAACTAAGCCATAGAAGTCATAAAAGACGTTGGAACCTGAGTGCAACAGTACCCAAGGAATTAACTGGGCAGGCTAACTGCTTGCATACCAGCGTGTTTTCCCCACTTCCCGACTTGTGTGGCCTGGTTGGCAGCGCTCTGGTCTTTCATTTGAAAGACCTGGGTTCGATCCTGATGTGTGTCAGAAATTTATTTCTGTTCCATACGTAACGTGTGTTGGTATTTCTATCATATTAACTCAGAAAGGGTAATTCGAATGAAATGCTGTCAATTGGTTCAATGCTGAACCGGGAAGTTGGGGAAAACACGCAGGTATGCAAGCAGTCAACCTGCCCAGGTAATTCCTTGGGTACAGTTGTACTCGGGTTCCAACTCCTTTTGTGACTTGTGTGGCCTGGTTGGCAGTGCTCTGGTCTTTCATTTGAAAGACCTGGGTTCGATCCTGATGTGAGTCAGAAATTTATATATATATATATATATATATATATATATATATATATATGTATGTATGAATAATGTATGAATATCTCACAAAACGCAATGTGCCCCCCATCCATATATTTTTTTTGTATAACATCAATAACTTGAGAGGTCTCTTACTATT
The DNA here is from genome assembly GCA_039081455.1 of Macrobrachium rosenbergii. Lineage (NCBI taxonomy): Eukaryota > Metazoa > Arthropoda > Malacostraca > Decapoda > Palaemonidae > Macrobrachium > Macrobrachium rosenbergii. Next base: position 58,636 of record JANJGK010003430.1, read on the forward strand.
GGCTCTTCACCACTGGCCCATATATACTATTGCAGAATGAGGCTACTTTTGTCCGTGCTGCAAAAAGGAGCGTAATTTCTATAGGGCCGGGACATTCCGTCTCAGTCTTTTCAAACATAAAATCTTTTTTTAAGGATGGGTAAACTTTACAAATACTATATATATGTATATGTATGTATATATATATATATATATATATATATATATATATATATATATATATATATATATATATATATATATATATATATATATATACGTAGACAACCACATGAAAGGTGAAAATTAAAGACCAGGTACCAAGCGCTTTCATGTATTGCGTACACTTCTTCGGGGTACAAAGTAAAATAAATATAGAGACATAAACAAGAAAACTTCATAAAACAAAGATCAAAGCCACTAACAAGCTAAACATCATTACTGAATGCAATCACTAGTTTGAAGAAAACAAACTGTCACATACCAAACAAAAAATACTTTAAAAATACTTAAGAACTGAAACTACAGTTAGAACAGGCTATTGCTAAAAGGTAACATTGTACTTCCCTACAATTTTATGAACAAGGTAACTATCTCATTTAAAAAGACCCGAACTAATATTCATAAGTTGATTGTTAAAATGCTTAATAAAGGCAGATGCAATTATATTTCCCTTAACAATGTGGTTACAAAAAATGATCTCAGATGAATTTTTCCAGTCTATACAATGGTTTAAATCATTCATATGTACAAATAAAGCACTTGTCAATTGGCCTGTTCGAACTGCGTAACGATGCTGTTTTAGACGATAATCTAGTTCTTTACCAGTTTGACCAAGGTATTTATTACTACACCCAGCACAAGGAATCGTGTAAATACAGCCATTAATTTATTTTGGGGAGTTACGAACAATGATATTCTGAAGTGTCCCTGAATTCTTGTAAACAACATTTATCTTGAAAATTTTCAGTAATTTTTAATGAAACAAAGATTTACGTTACATGGAAGTGTCAAAATATTTTCTCTCACAAAAGGCTTCCTATTGTTAATGGAATAAAAAATGTTTCTAGCTTTCTGTAAAGATTTGTCGATTAAAAACTTTGGGTATTTTAACATAATTCCTACGTCATAAATTTTACAAAATTCCGAGTCTAAGAATTCCGGGCTGCACATCCTTAATGCCCTTAAAAACATGCTACAAAAAACTGAGAGTTTTACATTAACGTGGTGATCTGAATAATAGTGGACATAAGAACGGACGTTGGTAGGTTTCCTGTAAACATCAAACACAAAACTTCTATGGCTGTATTTACACGATTCGAATTTACGAGTTCCAGACATTCATGTGCGCTAAAAAAAAAAATGAAAAATAAAAACACCCACATAACAAAAGCTAAGTCATGAAAATGCGCACTGTTTTAAAGACTATTTCTTGTTTCATTGCCAAACCGTAAAATAATTATCTATTTACTTTCGTTTCCCTTAACTCATAATATTCTATTCTTTAGAAATGCCTCGGTTTCCCGTTTTCTGTTTTTATTCTTTATGACGTTCTTCGGGATTAGTCTACCTAAGTGCATTTTAAAATGAATCATATTCTTGTTGGTTTTCGACTAATCTCAAAATGATAATAAAGGGAGACTAAAGGTAAGTGTCATTCTTGAATATTTTTGATGTAATGATAAATCTAAGTACGATGTCGTAACATCTTTTATAAAGGCTTTAATCATAATCTCAGTCACCCTAACACCCAGCTGATAAAAGAATTTGAAAATGGACAGCTGGGAACCAAAATAGCAATTTTAAGCGAGCATCCAAGTTTTCTGTGAACTGATAATTACAGAAATCAATAAATAAATTATGTATAAGTGTATTGTGGGGCGAGTATATGCAAACATATCAGTGAATTTTTGTTATTTCTATACGCGTGAGTTGATAGTCGGGTGGTCAAAGTCACTGTCTTTCGTTGTTTCTAAACCAGGCCAATGTTCGAATCCTGGAGGGTTACAGAGGCTCTTTTCAGTTATAATCCCCTCTGAGGACAATTCATTCCTATGCACAGTAAATCGGATAATGGTCGATATTTGTGGTTCAGTATTTGTTTATCTGTATAAGTATATGCTTGCGTCTGTGTATATTTACATCCTAGGAAATTTAAGAGAGAATGAAAAAATCTTATAAGAAACGAGGATGGCAACACTTGGGGTTAACTTCTGTGATAGCATGTAAGAGTTCGAGACTGCAAATCAATGAAGTCATTATGAAGAGCCTGCCTAACATAACGCAATGACTAATTAAAAGAATGATTTAATAAAGACCTTAACCTGTCATCCTACATTGTTTCGATACAAACAGACGGACAGACGAATGAAAATTCCCACCTCCAGTGCAGTAGAATTCTGCATCCATACCATTTCTGATTTTCTACTTGACTAAGCTGAGCGCATTTTCAATTGTCTCTTTTGAAAGGCGGTGTCGTGTGTTCCGAAATTGAAACAGAATAGACGATATCTTTAAATACGGGTTCTTTTATAGCCTCCCAAACAGAAGCAAATGTCGCCATAGTCTCTCTGTATAGGGAGAGGCCGGCAAGCAAACGAACGAACATCAAGGCGAACAATGCTCCGGAGTTCTGCCGGCTAAGAGTAGAAACTGTTTCCATCAGGGCATTGTAGCCAGCTATATTGCCGGCGACGTGAGATAGTTTAACAGCACCGTCAGTTCAATTATAGCTACGCCAAACGATGAGTCCAGAAACGGGAAGAGGAGGCAGAGGAAGAGGAGGAGGAGGAGGAGGAGAAGGAGGCGGAGGAGGAGGAGGAGGAGGAGGAGGAGGAGGAGGAGGAGGAGGAGGAGGAGGAGGCGGAGGAGGATGAGGATGAGGAGAAGGTGGGAGGGGTTAGAAGGAGAGGAAAGAAGAAGAAGAAGAGGGAAGATGAGGATGAGGATGAGGAGAAGGTGGGAGGGGTTAGGAGGAGAGGAAAGAAGAAGAAGAAGAAGAAGAAGAAGAAGAAGAGGGAAGATGAGGAGGAGGAGGAGGAGGAGCAGGAGGAGGAGGAGAGGAATTCGAGCGGGAAAGAGAGGGAAAGAGACATCAGGCAGGCGCGTTCTGGCGAGATATCTCAATCAACGGCGGTGATTTGGCGTGTAATCGCTGCGAATATGTGTCTGGCGCTGTGACTAACGCGCCCGTGATAGCCGCACGCCTCGTTGATGGGAAGGGATGGGAACCAGTGAGAAGAAGGGGGACGTGGAATGGGAGAAGGGAGAAGGGAGAGAATGGAAGATAATTAGGCCAATGGGAATGAATGTGGGGATACCGTTCGCAATGTAAGATGTCTGTGCTCCAAATCCCCCTGCACGAAGGAACACCAATTGAGAGAGGGAATATAACTATACATTGGTGCCCTCAGATAAATTCAGCCGTAATAGTTTACAAAGAAATGACGTAGGCATACGCCGCCGAGAGGTCTTTTCAGGGGAGTCAGAACTGGCCGTCTCGGGGAAAGATATCCCTGTGAAATTGCTCTCTGAAATAAATGAAGCAGTATTGTGAGATACGCAATATTGCTGCGTATTAGGGCTGCAGTCGAAGGCGAGTTTATTCAGCTAAAAATACGGATCACAGTATACGGTGCACGTATGAATATTAATTACTTCAATTCTCTCTTAACTGTCGTGTAAACATGCAATTTTCGATTTGAAGTCCGCGATAAAGATAAATGTAATATAATAGTTATAACGTTGAATTGATAAGCTTCCTCCGGCAAGGAATTAGTACTGGTAGAAAGTCAATTGAAAGAGACGAATGCTTGATAGACAATTAATTATCTATCAAGCGTTCTACTCTGCATTTTTTCGCAAAGATATTTCTATCAAATCTACGGCATCTAGTCGTTTCGGCGTCCCTAAGTGGCCATTAAACGTTCCATTTAAGTTCATGTAAAAATTCTTTGTTGGACGAAAATGTCCTTCTGTCAATTCATTTTAGTTTAGTTTTCTTTGGCCAGTTATAATCATCTCGGCATTGTTTTTGTATATTATGTATTTACGCATATCTTATAAGTAAAATACCTCATTCTTGCAAAATAGCAGTGAATTTACACATTTAAACTGTGACATCTTACAAAATGGGAGCTTATGTCGACCACGTGACCCTACTTCCTTCACTGGATATTATAGTTACATTAAAAAACATTTTTTTTTTCATCTAATTGAGGCATTCACCTTCTAATAGGTAACCACTAGTCGTATTTTACTAAGCCAGGTAACACGTTATCTTAGTTTAAGCAGACCACTGAGCTGATTAACAGCTCTCCTAGGGCTGGCCCGAGGGATTAGATTTATTTTACGTGGCTAAGAACCAACTGGTTACCTAGCAACGGGACCTACAGCTTATTGTGGGATCCGAACCACATTATGACGAGGAATGAATTTCCATCACCAGAAATAAATTCCTCTAATCCTTCATTAGCCGGTCGGAGAGTCGAACGCTGGGGCAACAGCGTGCTAGGCTACAGCTCTACCCACCCCTCCAACGAAGAACATAACACGTTTTAGATTACCTGATATTTGTATTCACTTGGAAAATGTCTTCCTTATGCCAGAACATTGTTAAAATTCTCTTTGAGAATATTTCCTTAATCAGTTGATTATTCTCCTTCGGGTGAGTAACAATGTCATTCATCGACTCAGTGCCGCTTTCCATTTGACTCATATCATTCTTCTTGAAGCTTAACTTAATAATTGCCCTACTGGAGGAGATAAGGAGATTTAAAAAACAAAGTCATTAACCGCAAGGGTGATAATAAATTGATATAGATGAATTAATATATTATCACTGAAAGAGGCAAAGAGAGAGAGAGAGAGAGAGAGAGAGAGAGAGAGAGAGAGAGAGAGAGAGAGGTGTGATTGACATAATGAAGGAAATAAGTAGCCTTAAAACAACAAAGTCATTAACCTCAGGGGTGAAAATTAATTGATGTAGATTAACTAATATATTAACACCGAACGAGAGAGAGAGAGAGAGAGAGAGAGAGAGAGAGAGAGAGAGAGAGAGAGAGAGAGAGAGAGAGAGAGAGAGAGAGAGATGACTGATTTACTAATGAAAAAATAGCCTTACATAACAAAGTCATTAACCCCAGGGATAAATAACGGTGCATAGATGAAATTGATATGCTCTCTTTGAGAGAGAGAGAGAGAGAGAGAGAGAGAGAGAGAGAGAGAGAGACTAATTCCCAGAATGTAAGTGCTGTTTTAACAACATCGATGAAAGTACATGACAACAATTGTATTGATAAATCAACGTAGAGAGAGAGAGAGAGAGAGAGAGAGAGAGAGAGAGAGAGAGAGAGAGAGAGAGAGAGAGAGAGAGAGAGAGAGAGATGACTGACCTACTGAAGGGAATGGGTAACCATAAATCGAAAATTTTATCAACCTCAGTGATGAAAATAAGGGTATGTAGATAGGCTAAAATATTATCAGAGAGACAGAGAAAAAAGATTAATTTATAGGAAGATGGAGGTTTGATATAACGAAGTTATTAAAGTAAAAACTAAAGATATGTACATGGAAAAATTTACCCATACAGCCATACAGAGAGAGAGAGAGAGAGAGAGGAGAGAGAGAGAGAGAGAGAGAGAGAGAGAGAGAGAGAGAGAGAACGGGGGGGGAATAGGAGTGAGAGATGGGAGACTCACTGAACAAACACGCGCGTTATTTATCCCGATAAGGAGAGATAAAGTCATAATTAATTAAATCTTGTCATACTTTAAGCTTATCAATGTATCACACCTTTATAAGAGGCTCTCGTAATGTCAGTGAAACTTCGAATATATATTTTTCTTCTTTTGATTAAATTTTTATATTCGGGCTTTATTTACAATTTCAGATTCGATGTATACACACACAAACATGCATACATACATACAGTATGTGTGTAGATATATATATATATATATATATATATATATATGAATAATATATATATATATATATATATACATATATATATATATATATATATATATATAATATATATATATATATATATATATATATAAGCGAATACCACAGGAAGAGGACAGGCACGAGTTCAGGAGCAAGCGCTTTCACATGTTGTTTTCGACGATGCGTGAATAAACAACACGAGAAAGCGCTTGGTACTGAACTTCTGCCTGTCATTTTCCTGTGGTATTCGCTTATATGCACAAGTCACGTGCATCTACTGTGATTTTTTAAGCACACACACACACATATATATATATATATATATATATATATATATATATATATATATATATATATATATATATATATATATATATATATATATATATATATATCTTTGTGTTCGCGCCAGTGTGTACCAAGAAATTAACTGATACAGTCGTATGGATAAAAGCACATAAACACATAAATACATACACATACTCACTCACACACACACAGACACACACACACACACACACACATATATATATATATATATATATATATATATATATATATATATATATCAATGTAATACCAATAATAAATAAACTCAGTCGAACTCTCAACGTCCGTAAAACTTTGATTATTTTTTTGTTCCTCTCGCTTAGTTTGTTTCATTCAGGTTTTAATTACAATTTCAAATTCGATTTAGGGAAAAATATGTATATTGGAGTGATCGTCCCTAGAAATGCCGGGGGGAAAAATGTAACAAAAATGTGTTGCATTTCAATTTAACACAAATCTATTTTTAATTGGGTGAAATGTTGAATCGCTGGCGTGTAGAACGAGAAAAGAATTTAGACCCATAAAGATTCAGTGTATTTATGGAAAATGAATTTTGTATTCCGCATCTTTCTTCGATTTAAAGAGTACGCTGTTTTTCGAAACGATTTCGCGGGTCGCAACTTCAATGTATAACATAATAATTGCTGTAAATTATCATCACCTCTTTGTTCTTGAAAGGCAGAACGGGGCCCTGAATAGTGTCTGACTTAAACGAACAGATATCCCTATGGCATTTGGCTCAGCAAAGCTATAAAAAATCGAAATTATTGTATTTTGATGCCATGAAACTCAGAAATATAATATAAAAATCGAACACTTTTAACGTTCAAACATTAAATGCAGAAATGTAGATTCCTATAAGATATAACTAGTCAACAGGGCAGTCACAGGAAGTGAAGAAGACTATTGCAAATAAGGAAGATTTTGGATATTAAGTATTAGATATGAGTAAACAATACTGGAATTCTCAAATTCATTAACGTAAAGGCAGAACAAAGGAAAGAACAATAGAATGATTTTGAATACCTAAATAATACAACAAAAGGATAAAACAACCAGTCAAAATTAAAAAGGGCAATTGTGACAAACATTCAGTAATTAATATCCCTCGACAACGCAATAGGTTTGAGGGATTCCCCCCGCCATATCAATCAGTCATTCAATAATCTTCTAGAAATACCATCGCAAGATTAAGTTAGTGACGAATATGTCTCACAAGGCAATTAACTGACTGATAGACTGTCTGCAGGACTGGCACAAGGTCTAATAGTACAGTCTCCTCATTGCTTTGAAGTATGACAGAGATTGGATGGTCAAAATCAAAGTCATAGTTGATCTACTTTACTTCATAATTATTCTGACTAAGCTATGACTCAACCTTAAGCCATAAATTCATAAGTTGGCCGATGAAATTATAAGCATACAATATCAATAGCCTCGTGATTGATAAGGAGACATCAAATCAATCAGCAATAAGTCAAATATCAAAGTAAGTTTCATATATATAACCTTTTCTCCTCAGAGTGGTACCACAAGGCATAAGCTTCTGTTTTTTATGATCATTATTACTTTTTTACCCAGATTCCGAGATCCTAATGAGAAAAACGTGTTTATCCCTGTTGGCCTAAGTCCTGAATTAAGTGCTAGGTGGTTAGTCGACTCTGGTGAGTCACAACCAAGTAAGAGAAAGCCATTGAGCTAACAATGTCATCCCAGAAAGACTTGCTATGATCGGGAAGGTTAACACTCTCTGAAACTAGCTTTCAAAAGGGAAAAGGTATATATAAATATATATATACATGTATGTATACACAAACATATATATATATATGTATATATACATATATATATATATATATATATATATATATATATATATATATATATATATATATATATATATATATGTATGTATATAATTCAGAGAAAGGTTTTAAATGACCTATCACCAAATCGTTGAATAGTTCTCTATTCTAACTTTTCTGAATTGCTGATTCTTGACCATTTGTTTATGATCTAAACAACCTAATTTTAACTATGACAACTTTTCTTGTAATTTCTTTTCCTGTAAGAAAAGATGTTTATGATTTTTTTGTATGTAATTATTCTGTTTAGTTGTAATAAAGCTCTTGAAGAGGCCTGGTGGAAGGCGAAATTATCGAGCTATTAGAGTGTTTTATTCGCTTTTCTCCTGTGGACTACACTGACATATCTCATCTTCGTGGTATGAAGATTATTTATATATATATATATATATATATATATATATATATATATATATATATATATATATATATATATATATATACATATACATATAAATATATAAATATAAATATATATATAAATTCTAAGGAACTGGTAATTCACTTAAACTTACAGTTAAAATATCAGATTAGATCTCTCTCTCTCTCTCTCTCTCTCTCTCTCTCTCTCTCTCTCTCTCTCTCTCTCTCTCTCTCTCATGCGATATCTATTGAAAAGAATGACCTCATGTTGGTGCTGTTACGCCTTATCTGTATTCTCGGAAAGGTCGATAACAGGTAGTTATTGGATTTGTCTTCTAGTGCAATTACTTTCTTTGGCTTATCTTGGTCATAGAGATTTCGGATTTTTTTTTTCGGACTTCTTCCTCAAGACTTTATGATTTTTTCTTTACTCTACTTTTTCTTTACTCGGGCGGCTTTACTTGGGATCAAGGATGAATATCAATATTTGGTGTCTGGAATCTTTCTTTTATCCGTACTTGGAATTTGGTATAGATGAACATTATATATATATATATATATATATATATATATATATATATATATATATATATATATATATATATACATATATGTGTGTATATGTTATATACACACATATACATATATATTATATATATGTATATGCATATATATAATATATATATACATATATACAGTCGACCCCAACGAGTAGCTAAAATCCGCGAATACCTAAAAGCCCTCTAAAAACGCTTATATCTGCCTATTTTGATAGCTAAAAACACTAAGAAACCTTCTAAAAATGTGTATACCTGAATATTTTAATAGTTTTATCACAAAAAGTGCATTTGTTCACGAAAATTATATGAAAATACAGCAATCTGTGAATATTTCTCTATGCAAAATAACACGAGTAGGCGAGTTTTCCACAAATAATGTGTATGATATATAATTTGTTCCACAGAGAAATTCGCGAATAGGTGAAGCTGCGAATCCAGAATCGCGAATATGTGGGGGTCAACTATCTATCTATCTATATATATACGTGTGCATGTGAAATTTAAGTATGTGCTTATGTTCCTAATAATACATCATTATGAAATATTCTCTTACAGTGTCATCCGTTTCATTTTTTATACAGTAAAATGTAATTAGCGTCTAATATTTTATTGTAAGACTAGATTTTGAAGGACTGTCTAAAGGGTGATAGTTTAAATTTTCGTGTTACTTTTTTACTAAGGAATGCATGCGCGAACAAATTGCAGAAGTCAATTATTTTACACTTTGAAAACCGGACCAAGGAAATCCCAAGGGTTTCAAAACCATATCGCAGTATGAACTCACAGAACAGGTCATCATTTGGAAACTGTATGCAGCTAAACTCATTTTTAAGTCGTTGCGTAAGAGCACAGTGTAAACTACTCCTGCCACTGTTACTAATAATAATATGGTAAAATATTATGATAATGAAAAAAACAGTTAATAAAAGAAAGACCATGGAGTGACAGATATTATAAAGATACTTAAATTCCTCGCCAATACGGACTTTAATATCAGAAATGGTTGAATGCGGCCATTTTGGTATATTTCCCATAAGGCTACATAAGAGAGTCAGCACGTGAAACTATTACTATTTTTGCTAATGCTGCTAATAATAATAAGGGTAATTTTGCAATTATTCTATGCGGACAGTAGGATATAATGATGATAAACGTAACTATGATGACGATAATGACACATAACAAGCATTTACAACCATTATTCAAGGATGATCAGTAAAAGTTATCTTTCCTTTGATCCACGAAAATCTTAGGTCGTCTTATTTGTACATCATTTATGAATCTTCAGAAGTGTTCTGCAGTTAAACCTCATCAGTAATTTGATTTTGAATGCTTCTTGTTCCTACGTTTATTCATTCCAGTTTTCTTTATATGAAAAATGCTATATAGGCGACTCTCATTTGATCTTAGGGTATACTTGTTCATTGAAATGAGATGAAAGTCAAGAATTTCTTTCGAGTTCATCCATACCTTTCTGCCAGAGACCTTATTGATAGAGGGTATGAAATTTAGGCCAAAGGTCAACCACTGGGACCTATGACGTCATTCAGCACTGAAATGGAAACGGTGAAAAGGTCTGAAAGGTGTAACAGGAAGAAAACCTCGCGGTTGCACTATGAAACAATTGTTAGGAGAGGGTGGAAAATAAGATGGAAGAGAATATGAACGGAGGTACAGTAAAATGAATAAAAGGGGTTGCAGCTAGGGGCCGAAGGGACGTTGGAAAGAACCTTAAGTAATGCCTACAGTGCACCGCGTGAGGTGCACTTATGGCACTACCTACCTACGGGGCAGGGACCTTGCTGTCGCCCATATACTAACCAGGACTGATCTGTAGTGAATTTTAAATTAAGTAGAGAGATTGAGGGAAAAGTGAAAATATCTACATATAAACAAAGCGATTTGATAACAAACATAAATGAGAGTCGAAGAGAATGGTGTTACCGTTCAGGATGGTGACGATCTTCTCAAGTTAGAGACCGACAGACACACACACACACACACACACTCAGACAAGAGAGAGAGAGAGAGAGAGAGAGAGAGAGAGAGAGAGAGAGAGAGAGAGAGAGAGAGAGAGAGAGAGAACCCAATAAGAGTTGTAGTTCCTTATCTGTAACTACCAGGTTTGATCATGTGTAAAAGCTACCCAAGATGGGACGGGGGTTTGGAGCAACATCATGAAGAGAACATTTTAGGAAGGATGAAATGGGCGGACCTGAGACGAAACAAGAGATTACCCGCAATGGGCGTAAAATGGGCGGATAAGGGAAGGGGGTCAGTGGATTTAGTTGCCAGAGATGGTGGGCTGTGGGAGAACTGTGGGAGATATCAAAAAGAATATATATATTTTTGTTATCTGCACTGAGCCATTAAATAAACCCGCAAGAAGTAGATTCTGAAATTCAGGGAAGCATTTCAAGTTCTGCCTTCTTCTTTAGAGTCCTATTAAGGAGAGAATATGTAAATTAAGCGAGAACACGAAAGGAAGGAGGCTTTAATAACTGCCTTTATAATTATTATAGTTAATTTAGGGATTATCTTGGGTAGAATCCAAATTTAAACCTACGCACCCACTAAGACAAAAGCTCATAGCCTCTCTTCCAAACAGGCCATTCTGAATTGAAAGTATTGCCAAAATTGCCCTCTTAACAAAGATTTATTATTATTATTATTATTATTATTATTATTATTATTATTATTATTATTATTATTAAGAAGGAAGGATCTACTTCCTTCTTAATAATAATAATAATAATAATAATAATAATAATAATAATAATAATAATAATAATAATAATAATAATAATCTTTGTTAAGTGGGCAATTTTGGCAACGCTTTCAATTTAGAATGGCCTGTTTGGAAGAGAGGCTACGAACTTGTGTCTTACAGGCTGAGTAGGTTTAAATTTTGGTTATAACCTAGATAATCCTTATTAAATTAACTATAACTTGTCCTGTTATATGGGATAGGTGCACCATTCGAGTTAATTTTATGTTGAGTCTTCTTAATTTCCCGTATGACTGTTTTCCCCTCCACGTTAATATTGGTCAATAATTGGCCAATTATTCTCCTACATTTACTTAAAGGAGAAACGAATTATACAGAAAACTGAGATGACCAAATATAAAATAAACTCGAATGATGTAGGCATCCTATTCAACAGGAAATATTATTATTATTATTATTATTATTATTATTATTATTATTATTATTATTATTATTATTATTATTATTATTATTATTATTATTATTATTATTATAACAAGCAACTTTGGATTCTAATTACCAGTGGCCTACCCAAAAAGAATTTTGAGAAGGGTCTGAGTTGCTCCTTAATTTGTTTGGATTCTCGGCTTAAAGTAAAATAAAGATAGTCCGGATTTTGAGTATTAACTATGAATGACCAAATGTATCATAAAAACTGAGGATAAGATTTTGGAATGAAAAGTGTGAATGGAGATGAAACATATTTCATGAACTTTCATTGGGAAATGATAATTACTGAGAAAAGGCTTCCGGTCTTCATAAACGTTAGTTATGTGGAATCTCTAGTCTGAATTAGAGGGTAAAATGGTACCGTATCTGAAAAAAATATGTATACTTATATACATACATACATACATACATACATATATATATATATATATATATATATATATATATATATATATATATATATATATTTTATATATACGAGTATATGCACACACACACACACCCACACACACGTGTGTATACATGTGTGTATATATATATATATATATATATATATATATATATATATATATATATATACATATATATATATATATATATATCCAGAACGATTTCCTGTGCATATGTGGGCATATACAAATACAAACGCACATATTCCGAATACGGCCATAAACTCGACCAGATCCATTAGAGTCGGATTCGGTAAATCAAGACATATTTAGAGAAACGGCGCTCCCTAAAACTCCAATCGCTTCACGCAAATAATGATTAGTCGACTGGAATAGTGAAAAGGGAAAGATTGGGGGAGAGTAATCAAGCCGGGACGAATCATGGCGCTGTCAGGACACGAGACAATAATCAACAAATAACATTATTGGATTACATTTTCCTTCTCTCTCTCTCTCTCTCTCTCTCTCTCTCTCTCTCTCTCTCTCTCTCTCTCTCTCTCTCTCTCTCTCTTCAACTTTGTCTTGTGGATCTTAAGTTAATTAAGGTTGTCCTCGCAGAATTATTAAGTCGAAAAAATCGTCGCTTTTTGAAACAGATAAACAATCATTAGAGATCAAATTAACAAATCAGTGAGGAATGGAAAACAAAAAAAAAAGTAAAAATGAATGACGAATGTACAATTTGCAAAGTAGGAACAGACAGCCTCTGAGGACGGGCAAAACAGACACTAAAGAAACAATTTTGAATGAAGAAAGTAAGTTGGCCAAAGAATCAGTCCGTCCGCAAAGACCAGAAAGAGACTGAAAGCTGAAAAATGTCCGTAATGTTTTCCTCCGTCACAAAAAAACAAAATAAATAAACAAAACTCTTATCACAGGTCAAACAACATTTAGCGTCTTTCCTCTTGCACAATGGCCTATCCTTATCTCCCCTCCCCTCTTTTTCTTCCTTGATTCGCCCCATTCACACGGGTCACCAAGGCAGAAATCCAATAAATGAAACGACACGCTACTGGCAACAACCATAAAATTGCCTCATTTGACCAACCATAGTGAGCAATGAAGGGGGACCTCGGAGATGAGGAACTCGGGAAAGGACCCTTTCCCGTTTGGATGCTGCGGATGGGACAGAGAGAGAGAGAGAGAGAGAGAGAGAGAGAGAGAGAGAGAGAGAGAGAGAGAGAGAGAGAGAGATCTATGAAACGGATCTCTCCTGAAGTGGATCAGGTTCTAGAGTTAGACTAGATCAGCAAAAGAGGTGACTTTCATTTTTCTTAACTCTTATTTTCTATATCTAGTTTTTGCCTAAAATGATATCTTTACGAGATTAACTTGACTGCTTGTCTATATAGTATATTATGCGATTCTTTTCTACATCGATGAATGTAAACAAAGAAAAATAGAGAAATTATGTGACCATAGACCACAGAAGACAGACTTATACCATCAAAAGATAACACAAAATAACGAGTGGCCTAATAAACCTTTAACACAATCAGGAAATACTTGCATTATATCATGATACATAGTCTGACTTGACTAAATGATATTCATGATCACTACTGCCCTTAATATTAACCAGCCTTCTTACGAAATATTAAGGCGTGTTAGTAAACAGAGCAAAATTAGTAAAAAAATTTCGTTTACACAACCCCACACATAAACATACACACGCACAGACACACACAAACATACATATACATAATATATATATATATATATATTAAAATGTGTGTGTTTGTGTGCGTGTACATACCGCAGATGCAAAATATAATTTTCCACTCCGAATCAAGAGAACTTTGCCACATATTAGCGTAAAAATCGCACAAGTTTTCATCATAAATTATCATTGGCCTACTATTTCCCTAAGGCAAATAAGCGTGCAACTATTAATTTCGTTCTACCAAAGTTCTTTCTCAGGTTCTGGAAGTTAGGCTCATGGGAACGGGTGATTTTGCAAGGTTTGTTTACAAGGTTTTTACTTCTCACGGAGTGGATAATACTTTTACCCTATTCGCCTCTCTCTCTCTCTCTCTTATATATATATATATATATATATATATATATATATATATATATATATATATATATATATATATATATACATATGTATGTATGTATATATGTATATATATATATATATATATATATATATATATATATATATACATAGATAGAGAGAGAGAGTTTGCAAGCAAATTATTTGTCCTTGAAAGCTCTGACCGAATTTCCCCAGCCTTGAAATAATAAGGCCCTGGGCGATTTAGCAAATATATTACCATCTGCTTGACATAAACGATTCCAGCTCACTACCTCCTCCGTCATCAAACACGTTTAGTACATCAGCTTTTAAGCAACTCAAAATCAGTGCTCTGCTTGTCTTTGAATGCAAAACAACGCCAACTAGAGAATCTTGAATGGTATAGCCTGCTGACTCAAAACAGTCAGGAACCTGTTCGCCACTCAGCTGGTCTTCTAATCAGCGAAATGATCAACGTTGGGTTTGAAATATACTTGGACGTATGCCCAATATTGAATGCCAGGCTATAACAGGCTATTCTCTCAGTCTGTGTAGTAACAAGCATTTGGTCCATTCAGTACTCAGAATGGTAACCGGCAATGAATGCCATAGTGAACCACCTGTGACCAACTGTGGGGTCATGTTCACTGGGCTAGCAACCTCATCCCTTAAATCAGTGATTTAAGGGATGATCTTTTGGAATCTGGATCACATTGAGATCCGAGAAGCCTACAAAATAAACGATGTTGGTACCTGCATTGTACACTGAGGCGGACATCTTGTAGGCCTACGTTACCAGAATGAAGCAAAACAATAATAAACAAGTAAAAAATGCGCCGAAGTGTCTTCGGTGCAATCGAGTTTTCTGTACAGCGTAGCTGCTGCCCATGAAACTTTCAGCCACAGCCCGGTGGTGGGGTGTGTTGTTGGCACGATCATGGCTACTGAGGCTAGAGGGCTGTAATTTGGTATGTTTGATGATTGGAGAATGGATGATACACATACCAATTTGCAGCCCTCCAGCCTCAGTGGTTTTTAAGATCTGAGGGCTGACGAACAGACACAAAGCCATCGCAATAGTTTTCTTTTACAGAAAACTAAAACAGGTGAAAGGAAAAAATCTTGTAAACGGATTCTAAGTGCAAGTCCTAGATGAATTCATGAATAAGTTAACGAAAAGGTGAAATAAATGTGCAAAAAATATAGCTTCATTTTTCGAATAACCAAAGCACATGGCACAGAATGAGTAACCTGATTATATTCAGTGAGCTGAATGAATCACTTCTGATTTATGTTCAGAATGTAAACAATGAATCTGTACGGTGCAAGTGGGTCAATGAATGGAATTCACAATATAACTTAAGATATATATACATCCAAAGCAATAATAATTACTTAAGAGGTAAAAGAAGGAAAACCGAAGATGTTGCAATAGATTCATCTCTCTCAATGGAAAGAAGAAGAAGAAGAAGAAGAAGAAGAAGGGGACGAATATGACGCAACAGAGGAGTAACAGGCTCCACCATGATTAATGCCAGTAAAAAAATAAAAAAGAAGAAGAGGAGGAGGAACTAAAAAAAAAGAGAGAGAGAGAGAGTGGTACGAAGGACTGAGAGCCCCCGGATGATCGTAAAGTCATAACAAGGCAGTCAGGCGGTTACCAAAGATGATATACGTGCTTGAACAGCAGGGGAGGCGCTATGCATTGAGTTTCACTGTAGAGAGAGAGTAAATAGCGTTTTTTTATTTATTTATTGTTTCACAAGACACGCAGTAATCACTCCGAAGTGCCTTCTTGAAATAACTGTGACATTTTTTTTTATCTATCGGCAATTGTTGCGTGCGCTTCATCCGGCAGACGTCCTCCGAGTAGAGAGATCTGAGCCTTGGCTGGGGATTCTATTGGACGTGTAGGTTCTGAGCGAGTTCAGGTGGTGTTTTCTCTCTCGCTTTTTTATGTAGGACTTTATGATGTGGCTTTTCTACCTCCTGCTCTTCTTTATATAGCTTTATGGTGTTGTTTTTCTCGCAGTGCGCTTGCACTTGGGTTTGGGGACGGTGTGATTTCATTTGCTAATAATTTTGAAGCTGTGTCCTTCGTTTTCAATTCCATGGATTTTTTCCTTTACCTTTGGTGCTAATCATTTTAACTTTATTAACAGTTAAAATTATTAACATTTCAATTTTGTTCATAAAGTTTAAATAACTTTATTAATAAACGCAAATCGAGAAAGCTGATTGACCTCATTCCAAAAGGAGGCAATCAAGAAGTGACGACTGAATTATCTCATTTTACACAAGAAATGAAAACAACAAAAAATTGTTCCTGGCCGTAATTTTGAAAGACATTATTTCTATGAACTTTCCAGCCATAGCTACATAACCTATTCCTGAAAAAAAGTAAATACAAAAGGCCCCGGAAGCTAAACTGATGTCAGCTCTAGCAAATCTAAAATGGAAACATGGAAAAGTATCCAAAACCCACTAGGGCTCTCGAAATTCGGCAAGGAATCCGATCGCTGTAGATTGCACGCTATATAAGCATTAACATCTAACTCAACAGCTCGACCTAGTAGTTCACGAATAACAGATGAACTTCGCAAAACTACTCTACTTCCACCTATCTTTCACTCTCGCTCCCATTATGTTTGTACGTGTATATATACATATACATATATATATACACACACAAACACACACACACACACACACACACACACATATATATATATATATATATATATATATATATATATATATATATATATATATATATATATATATGTATTCAACATTGCGCCCTGTCCCTCGACAGTGGGTGGCTCTGGAGAAAAAAAACCACACGAGGCTCATTAGAGGCTCGCTGTAACCCTTTTACACATGCACACGCACGCACACACACACACACACACACACTACTCTTGCATGCACCCTTGCACTTCCTAATTATCTCACCAATACCTCCCTTTTTTCATTTATCCGTTACTTTCAACTTGTTCCTACCTCCCTCCTTCTCAAACTTTTTCGAACTACTATACACGCTTTTCACTAACCTCTGGTCCTCCATCGTCTCCATATATATATATATATATATATATATATATATATATATATATATATATATATATATATATATATATATATATATATATATATGTATACTCGTATATATACAGTATATATATAGATAGATAGATATATAAATATGTACAATATATATATATATATATATATATATATATATATATATATATATATATATAATAAGAATCTCATTATGATGCTGATCATTTTACTGTAGAGACTTCGTTGCACCAAAGCAACTTTGTCAATCAAACATACAACTATGAACAGAAGAAACATTTTTGCATTTACATAATAGGGTAAAGGAGAGCAATAGAATGTAATAAAAAAAACAGACTATTAAACTCTTTAAAATAAACGGAAGGGAACAGAATTGTATTACTGTTTATACTAGTTTTCGAGAGTGAATTTCAGACGAATCGGCTATTCGCATTTGGTGTGTTCAGTGATAGAAAATATTGCCTTAAAATCCTCAAAATTTAAACTCTGGTCTCTTATTCTCGACTGTGTAGACAAGCTTCCAGTTCGAGTTGACCTCCCCAGTCTTCAGTCATCTCAAGGAGCTGCCCTACCAGTTGCTAAAAAAAAAAAAATAATAATAATTTAAAAACTACTTCAGGATAAAATTTTTCAATAATATTTTTCACTTTTATCTTCAAAAGACAACACTTGAGCTCATTTATGTTGGCTAATTTCTAATATACTGGCAGTTTTTGCCTCGTGATTAACATTTTCACGATTTTAAATTCTTTTATTCTTCTAAAAATGAATTTTTTTGTAATGTTAACATTATTACATCTTACATTAAAAATAAATTTGTTTTTTATTTGGAAAACTGTCTTACAGTTATGCATTATTCTCAAAATGTTTAATAGAAAATCCAGTTTTTTTTTTAAAAGAAGACAAGTCATGACGTAAAGAATGCGTTCTATGTGATAAATTACGAATTTTATTTGAGTTTCCATCTAGACTAACTCAAATTCAGTCCTGTATAGGTTTGCTTTTTAAAAGCACCAAAGCCTGGAGTAAAACCATGAGTTATAATTTTTCGTTAGATCATGAGAGCAAATTTATTATCAGTATCGTTATCTACAGAGAAACTGATATTTTTATGACCACTGCTTCAAAACTTTGGGAAATTCGTAAATTTATATCCCTAGACAACAAAAATGAATCGCCGCTGTACCTTTCACATGGCAGAGGTTAAAAATAACCTGAACAGCCAACCAATAAATTCTTCATGAAGCAGATTGCAGAGATCTTTTTTTTAAATCCAGTTTGTCCAGTTTCCTAGAACAGTTTTTACTCTTATAAAGATAACTAGTTAGTAAAATTTATTGTTTCGTTCCTTGAAACATTTTTTTATGAAGAGTGATGTGATATCAAAGCTTGTAAACATTAAACCTGGGAAAAAATCCGATTATGAAACTAATCTCAAAATCTTGGGAATTTTTAAACGTGTACAGGTTATGTGCAAGACGCTGAAACAAAGCTATTATCTTCTTTTAAAGGCTGCTAAACATGAGTGGTGAAGATGTCCCTATTTTTTTTTTTTTTTTACTATTTACAATCCGTAGAAAACAGAGGACGATGACCCACCGACGTACAGCAATTTGTATCCCTCCTCTGATATAAAACCTTTATCTTTTTAGCCATTTCAATTGGTAATTAATTCTGCTTTACATATTGGGATTTTCCTCAAAAATATCCTCGAAGTCTTTTGCATTTACAAACTTTAAAAAAGTCAAGGAATATGTTTTGCATTCAAGTGTTACAATCGTTTCTGCTCATGATGTTAATATCTCTCCCCTTATCTGGCCAATATATAACAGACTTTCAAATTCTGATTATCAGTAGGCTGAAAATGTTGTTGCGCATGAACCAAGAAACTTGCAGGATATCAGAAATTAACCTCCATAAAAGAGTTCTGCTGTTCGTTCCTGAAGTGAGAAATAAAAAATATTATTGACAAGTTGTATCTTTTAAGTAGATTTTATAATTGTGTCTTTTACCAACTTTACCCCTTAGAGGGATAGTGCCGTCAGTGCACCTCACGCGGTGCACTGTAGGCACTACTTAAGGTTCTTGCAGCGTCCCTTCGGCCCCTAGCTGCAACCCCATTCATTCCTTTTACTGTACCTCCATTCATATTCTGTTTTCCATCTTACTTTCCACCCTCTCCTAACAGTTGTTTCATAGTGCAACCGCGAGGTTTTCCTCCTGTTACACCTTTCAAACCTCTTACTCTCAATTTTTCTTTCAGCGCTGAATGACCTCATATGTCCCATTGCTTGGCCTTCCGGCCTAAATTGTATATTCTATCTATCCTTACCAACTTTAGCAACCAAAGACTGTTGAGCCATAAGAAACGTCTATCTAGTGACCTTTGACCTGGGGTATGTCATTTGATTGCGTGTTGTACCTCTGCAGTACAGCTTTGGCGGGCAGCTCCTTGAGATGCCTCCGAACTTCGAAGGTCAAGCCGAACCCTAAGCAGTCGAAGATAAGAGACCCCCATTTTCACCTCCTAGTCAATTTTAATTTCAAGGATTTAACGGTAATATCTTCTTACAGTGAAAATGCGCTGCTCAGAATGGCAGAATCAATTGAGATCCACTTTCGAAAGCAGTTATAAAACTGTTGAAAAACCGTTATCACTCTTTTTTCCAGTTTCAGGTTTTTTCAGTATTCCTTTAGGACGTTATGCGTAGATATAGATGGTATATATATTTTATGCATGTTCTAAATTCTACATATATATTGTTGCCTGGCATGTCACCGGTCAACTAACATATACTGTATGTGTATGTGTTGTGTGTGTATGTATGTATATATATATATATATATATATATATATATATATATATATATACATATATATATGAATATATATATGTGTGTGTACATATATATGTATATATGCGTATGTATATATATATATATATATATATATATATATATATATATATATATATATATATATATATATATATATAGATATATAAATACATTTTTACGGGGATGTTAGCAACATGCCCTTGAGAACCCTTTCCAGTGACCTACCACAGCCGACTGAAGACCAGGTACCTAATTCAAGGGATGTGATCTACATATAATCAGCAACGAGCTTTCTCTCCTAATGAGGAATGGCTCCAGGATACACACACACACACACACACACACATATATATATATATATATATATATATATATATATATATATATATATATATATATATATATATATATATAACACATAGATAGATAGTCAGATAGATAATGTGGGTCATTAGACATAATTTTGAGTCGTATCCACCTACATCATCTCGTTATGAAGGTTTGCAAATGCAGTCATTGTCTGCCCCACGCGAGAGTTTTACTAAAATGTGGAGGAATTGTATCACAGAAAAAGTCTGAATTAATCTGAATTAGCGCATCAGTTCTAAAATAAAATGAACGATTTCATCATATTTATTTTCCCCTTGAATGGGTTACCCTGTTCTAAGAGATTATCAGGTCTGCCATTGTCAATTTATCATTAATCATTAA
>JANJGK010003430.1:85000-87998 GCA_039081455.1 Macrobrachium rosenbergii
ATTGCTACCTTAGTGCAGTTCTCCTTACATTTTTGTCTATTTATTTGTTAATTTGTTAATTTTATTTTTATTTTTAATAAGTAATCTCTTCTTTCTGTATATCCCATTACCTTCTGTTACTTCTTTCTAATGAACACCATATTCTTTGGAAGCTTGAATTTTATGCGAATGGTACCAGTGGGCTTGTACCATATGAATAGGGTTCATCTTCTGAATAATAATAATAATAATAATAATAATAATAATAATAATAATAATAATAACCTATAGTCAATTCTCCTCTTTAATCTGATCTTAGGACTGCTATAATTGAAAGGGAGGCTCCAGAAACATAAACTGAGGATACTTGTCTTAAACAAAATCTCCGGCCGTGAATGTCATAGTGACCCAGGATGGGGTATGTCATCCAAGGTCCCACTTGTTGCACACATGGTATTACAAAAAAAAAAAAAATACTTATCTAAAAACTAAGCAACTACTCTGAAATTAATATCTCGAACTCTTGTTTATCAAGTACTTCTTCTTCTTCTTCTTCGTTTATCAAGTACGAATTAATTCATTCCATAAAATTTAAAATAAAACTTTGACTCTCATTTGAAGGTTATAATGAGTCATGACGTCATAATATATGGAATTATTTGTTTTAGATAACAGTGATGAGTCATTTTTGCGTCCTGGTAATTTTGAACAAATGTGACTTTGTTTTCATAACAATGGACAGTTGAGTGAGGAAAAATATTACAAGTACACAATATATATATATATATATATATATATATATATATATATATATATATATATATAATATTATAATATATATATATATATATATATATATATATATATATATATATATATATAATATATACATACATACATACATACATACATACATACATATACAAATATATTATAAGAAGTTTAAAAACTTTCTCTCTCTCTCTGACTACAAAATTGTAGAGTTGGTAGCAATTCATGGTCGGCGTGATTTGATATTTCCTTTACTTACTTAGGCTGTGAAAGGAATATCATTCCAAAGAAATTCTGTAATATAGTAAGACAAGTAATTATAAAAAAAAAAAAAAAAAGCTCTGAAAGGTCGCAAGACGATTTATGCCCTTTTACATCCAAGTGGTCTTAGTAATTGATACCTGTCCATGTCCAAGTGAGCAGGAACGATAACCGAGGCACGTTTTGAAGGATTATATTCTGAAGGAGACGGTTTCTGCTGAATAAGACAATCACGTAGTCAGCAATTAAACTAATTTTTCACAAGTACATATTTCTTATTCTTCGGATTCGGTAGCGATTGACGTAAGGAAAACCTAGTTCAGGAAAAGATTTGTCATACATTCATTCATTATAATCAATTTTTTTGACAAACAACGCACCTGCAGTTAAAACGATTATTTATGTATGACAACTTCCTCAGTCGCTGCTTGTTTACTTTGCAGAAAGCAGTTTCAGAGGCTTTGTCGTAACCGGCTTCAAAGCATTCCCGAAATAATCGCTTAGCAACCGGGATAAAAGATGCTTCTGTGTCAGATGAGAATGCTTATTACCATGTAATAATCGGTCAGCTACAAACACCGAGCCGGGCAATTATTTCTGTCGAACGGATCCGATACTCCAGAAGACAAGACAAATTGACTGGAATCCTCAAAGTACTAACAACTCCCTCTTTCACTGTAACCACAGGTAAACAAATGATTACAGCCTACAGCAATTAAAAACCAATTAATCCAGCCGAGAGAGAGCGCGCGAGAGAGACGGAGAGAGAGAGAGAGAGAGAGAGAGTGAAAAAATACATAAGTCATACCGTTCAGCTTAGGGACGTAACCCCCGTAAGCCTTTCAGACACACTTACACCGTGCCACAGTATTTTTCAGACCCGCAGTTGACAAAGAGCTCCCGGATCCTCACCTATTGATTACCGGATTGGCAGGAAAAGCCGAAGGACCAAGGAGAGTCTAGCAGATCTAGCGCAGATCTAGTAAATCTAGCACAGATCAGTGGCTGATGCGGCCGCTAGTCCGCCTCGCCGCAGGGACTTGAGGAGACCAGTACTTGACTCTCTCTCTCTCTGTCTCTCTCTCTGTCTCTCTCTCTCTCTATCTCTCTCTCTCTCTCTCTCTCTCTCTGCGACAATAAGCTGCCTATCTCCATACGTCCGTCTGTCAGGATCAGTCTTGTCACTAATTATTTTCGTATTGTATGTTTAATTTGTCTAAGAGTCTACATTCGGCGTCCCTCATGCGTAAGGAAAAATCAGCCTCTTCACCTCCTCCCCGCCCCGCTCTCTCTCTCTCTCTCTCTCTCTCTCCTCTCTCTCTCTCTCTCTCTCTCTCTCTCTCTTGTTTGTTCTGCGATACGGGAGGATATGAGAGGAGGGCGAGAACATGAACCCGCGTAAAAAGCTTTTTTTTTTTTCCTCTTTTGCATCACGTTTTCACTGATGGTTATAAATAATATTATTGTATATAATGTATATGTATATATTGTATATGTTGTATATATGTATATAATGTATATATATATGTATGTATAAATATATATATACAATATATATGTTATATATATACATACATATATATATATATATATATATATATATATATATATATATATATATATATAAGCTGTTTTCCCTTAACGGCGGGCGATCTAGAAAAAAAAACAACTAAAAGGCCAATGCCACATTAACAATTCAACTGCCGAATGCGGATGGCCACCCTGTGCAGCAAAACTTCCACAACCTCATATATACTTCATACACCTACACATAAAGCTCCTCAACAGCACTTCTAATACCCCCTGCGTATACTACGCCAATCACCCTTTTCAAGCCGAAATCTCGCGGTGTCTGAATATTAAGGCGATTTTTTTCCAATACCTCTTCCATGACATCGATAGAATCCCTCCAGTTTCTTCCTCTCCTTCGCCAGACACTTTTGAATTGTAATTTACCACTGGTACATATATCCACGTTTCTCACCCT
>JANJGK010003432.1:0-87914 GCA_039081455.1 Macrobrachium rosenbergii
GAATTTTTGTTTAGAATTTGACCAAATGAATGGAAACTCCTCTCTCTCTCTCTCTCTCTCTCTCTCTCTCTCTCTCTCTCTCTCTCTCTCTCTCTCTCTCTCTCTCTCTCTCTGACCATTGTTGTGACACCAGATAGTTTAGTATTAAGTGTATCCCCCTACTAGTAGCAGTAACTGCCCACTAGTAGCAGTAACTATCCCCACTAGTAGCAGTAACTGCCCACTAGTAGCAGTAACTATCCCCACTAGTAGCAGTAACTGCCCACTAGCAGCAGTAACTATCCCCACTAGTAGCAGTAACTGCCCACTAGTAGCAGTAACTATCCCCCACTAGTAGCAGTAACTGCCCACTAGTAGCAGTAACTATCCCCACTAGTAGCAGTAGCTGCCCACTAGTAGCAGTAATTGCCCACTAGTAGCAGTAACTATCCCCACCAGCAGCAGTAACTGCTCTACTAGTAGCATTAACTGCCCACTAGTAGCAGTAACTGCCCCACCACCAGCAGCATCTGTCCCAGTAGTAGCAGTATCTGTCCCACTAGTAGCAGTAACTGCTCTACTAGTAGCAGTAACTATTCCCACTAGTAGCAGTAACTGTCCTACTTGTAGCATTAAGTGCCATACTAGCAGCAGTAACTGCCCCACAAGTAGCAGTATCTCCCCTACTAGTAGCAGTAACTGTCTTACTAGTAGCAGTATCTCTTGTCTTATTAGTAGCAGTAACCATCCTGAAAGTGGCAATATATGTCCTACTAGTAGTATTAACTGCCCTGCTAGTAGTAGTAGTAACTGTCCAACTAGTAGCAGTGTCTATCCTACTAGCAGCAGTAACTGTCCCACTAGCAGCAGTATCTGCCCTACTAGTAGCAGTATTTGTCCTACTAGTAACAGTATCTGTTCTTCTAGTAGCATTAACTGCCCAGCTAGTTGCACTAACCACCCCACTAGTAGCAGTAACTGTCCTACTAGTAGCATTTACTGCACTGCAAGTAGCAGTAACTGTCCTACTAGTAGCATTTACTGCACTGCTAATAGCAGTAACATTCCTGCTAGTAGCAGTATCTATCCTGCTAGTAGCATTAACTGACTTGCTAGTTGCACTAACCACCCACTAGTAGCAGTAACTGCCCTACTAGTAGCATTTATTGCACTGCTAGTAGCAGTAACTGTCCCACTAGCAGCAGTAACCATACCACTAGTAGTAGTAACTGTCCCACTGGTAGCAGTATCTATCCTACTAGTAGTATTAACTGCCCAGCTAGTTGCAGTAACCACACCACTAGTAGCAGTAACTGTCCTACTAGTAGCATTTACCGCACTGCTAGTAGCAGTAACTGCCCCACTAGTAGCAGTAACCATCCCACTAGTAACAGTAACTGCCCTACTAATAGCAGTACTTGTGCTACTAGTAACCTTAACGGCCCTACTAGTAGCAGTAACATCCTGCTAGTAGTGGTACATGCCCCACTAGTAGCATTAACTGCCCTGCTAGCAGTAGTAATGGTCCTACTAGTAGCATTAAGTGCCATACTAGTAGCAGTAACTGCCCCACTAGTAGCTTTATCTGCCTTACTAGTAGCAGTATCTGCCCTATTAGCAGCAGTAACTGTCCCACTAGTAGCAGTATCTGTCCCACTAGTAGCATTAACTGTCCCACCAGTAGCTGTATCCATCCTACTAGTCGCATTAACCTTCCCACTAGTAGCAGTATATGTCCTACTAGTAGCAATATCTGTCCTGCTAGTAGCAGTATATGTAATACTAGTAGCATTAGCGAAGAGGAGTTCATTTATTTCCATAAGCGTTGTATGGCTGGTGACTGACTGGCTGATTGGATGACTGACTGACTGACTGGCTAACTGATTGGATGACTGACTGACTGACAGATATATTGGATGACTGATTGACTGACAGATATATTGGATGACTGACTGACTGACAGATATATTGTATGACTGATTGACTGACAGATATATTGGATGACTGACTGACTGACAGATATATTGTATGACTGATTGACTGACAGATATATTGGATGACTGACTGACTGACAGATATATTGTATGACTGATTGACTGACAGATATATTGGATGAGTGACTGACTTATTGGATGACTGACTGACTGACTGAGTTTTGTTTCTGTCGTAAACAATGGACTTCATGATCATAAACGAAGGAGACGTGAGCATGAATGAAGTGAAATCTGAATATTAACCATCACCAGGTGACTGACTCTCTCTCTCTCTCCTTTTAATGGAAGGTCATCATTTTGGACTGCTGGTTTTTTCACATCACTTCGAGTGATTATTAGGCTCCTTGTAATCAGTCAAGTTTTCCTTTCTTTTATCTGGTTTTTTTTTTTATTACATTTTACATTTTGTCCAGATTGTTTCTCAATTGCACAAATGTCCTTTGAAGAATAATCTCTGTGAGTGGGAAATATTCTTTCTCTCTCCCTCTCTCTCTCTCTCCCTTCCTCGCAGTATACTTTTATGGGTGTGTGTCCTTGTCTTATCTCTCTCTCTCTCTCTCTCTCTCTCTCTCTCTCTCTCTCTTTATATTCTATTTTCCCCAAAATCGTAGGTTTTAATTTAAGCGCTCCTCTCTTCCATTCTGCTATAAATCTAAACACAGTTACGATTCCAATAAATATTTCGCTTATTATGATTATCGTAATAATAACAGTATAAAATGTAGGAGACATTACCAAAAGCTTTGAGAGTCATAGTTATCAGGCCATCAAGATAAGGTTGTAGTGTTTGAAATATTACGTAAATTTTCATTTATAAATTGTCCATAAATATGAAATTATTATTCATAAAAGAGACTAATTATATAATATTATACAATTTATTAAAACATTACATGATTATTTCGTTATTATCATTATACAGATATAACGAAATGAGAGAGACATCACCAAAAGCTTAGGAGAACCGTCGAGACCCGAGAGAGAGAATGTAAACAAAAGCAAGATGGCGGACGCCCAAGGCCTCCCTGCACGTCAATATCCGTAAGAAATTACCTGCTACTTCGTTATCAATGAGTAATTATCGGTTAATTAACCAATAATTTGTTAATTGAGACGATAAGGTATTAGTGTATGGCTGATTTATAGTTAAATTGTTGTTAATTTAGGGATAAATAAGCGAGAATAGGCTTGGGTTGATTCCCCTCTATGCTTGCCAAGATTCGTAAGGTATCTTTATATTTCGATGTTAATTATTAATTAGGGGATCAATTGATAAATTATTGGTTAATTAAGGTAATGAAGTATTACTATATAGTTAATTTTATGTTCATTTATAGTTAAATAGTAAGAACAGGCTGAGATTGATTGCCCAATGTCTTGCCAAGACGACATGAGGGTTAGACAGTACTTGAGTCTTAATGATGTAATATTCAGCTCTAAGTAAACTAATTTTAGAGCTCGTTAGAGCATTTAAAGCTTTCTGGTTCATGACAGGTGATTAGGTGAGGGCTATTTATGACTGATGTTGACTGTGTTTGCCTATTTGACATCTGTCCTGGTTCAGATTCAGCCACGAAGCCATGTCGGTTGTAGTGGGCCACCGACCCACCCTAATGGAAGGTTGGGCATCCTAGGGAGCCGGTGTAGGTAAAGGGGTCAAGTGGGCTGACCTAAGTGGTAGAACTAAGCAATGGCTCTGCATCGGGAATTACTTTGGAAATTGTTTTTTTTTTATACTATTTAGGTTGCCTATTTTGAAGAATTTACTGTTGTTTTTTGGGTAAAGTTGTACTTTACACCCCTGGGGTGTACCCGTTATTTTTCTTGCTTCTTTTGATGGTTTTTCCTTGTTTTTGGAAATGCTGAATTTTCGACTTTTTTTTTCAAGTCGAAGGTCATTGTTCAGAAGCCTCCAGACGGCATAAAAAAATTTTTCCCGATGATCATTTTCTTGTTTCGTTGTTTTCCGATGTTGTGATCTTTGGCAAAACTATTGTTTTCCGATTGTCACTACCTCATCATAACCCAACAATGTAGGTGACGCTACATTTTTAATGGTCATTTTTTGAACACTTCTGCTTTCAGTTTGGGCATGGCGGAACGGCGCTTCGCGCCTCATCCGCTTTTTGAAAGACTCTTAAAGGGCAAGCGCATAGTATGATCTGGCAGGCGGTAATGTTGCACTGTGCGCACTAGCCACAGGGGTTACAGAAAACGAGCGATGTGAGGAAGGAAGGTAGCAACAGAAAGCGAGGTTATTTATATAGCCCTATCAGATATTGGTAACTGTTGATTAGCGAACGGAAAGATGGGGATGTTTTGAACTCCTCTCATTGCGTACTGCCTGTCTACGTGGGTTTCGTAGTTGGGTTCTTCATGCAAAAATGGCTGCTAGCTGGAGTCTTATTGGGAACTTTTAAAGTTTTACCAGACGAAGCTCTGTGGGTCGTATTAGGGCACTGACTTACCCTAATTTAAAGTTGGGCATCTTACAGGGAGCCAGTGTAGACAAAGGGGTCAGGTGGGCCTGGAGGTAGAACTAGGCAGGAGCTCCGTTTCGGGCATTACTTTGGAAATTGATTTTTCCTCTCATCAAGATTTTGCCGTTATTTTTTGTCGGTCGACTGTAATTAACCTTGGATAATTAACCTGTATTTAACCTCAGAACTGAAATGGTACTGTATGGTGGGCATCCTGGAATGCTATCGTTCATGCGCTGTGTTGTGGGGGAACTTTTGGTTAAAAGTGGCGTTTCATTCACCTGGGGGTCGGGGGGCAGAGCCTCCCTGCTAAGTAGGTTAGGGTAGGGTACGTTAGGTTAGGTTGGTTAAGTTAGGTTAGGTTAGGGTACACAGTGTCCCTTGGGCCACTAGCTGCAACCCCTTTCTTTCCTTTTTACTGTGCCTCCATGCATATTCTCCTTCTTCCATCTTACTTTCCTTAACCCTCTCCTAACAGTTGATAGTGCTTCAACTGCTTTGAGGTTTTCCTCCTGTTACACCTTCAAAACCTTTAACTGTCAAATTCCATTTCAGCGCTGAATGACCTCATAGGTCCCAGTGCTTGGTCTTTGACCTAAATTCTATATTATGTAGATTTGTTACAATTTCTATACATTTTTTGTAAATTTTTATAGAGACTTGCCTAGAGGTCACATAGGGTTATAGGCTAGCCTGTAACCTGTTCCCATATTGGGACCTATTTGACCTATTATTTCAAATGAACGAGGGGTTACTTTACTCTACTTTCATGTATATTGCTGCTTTTCATTTTGATTTTCATGATGCTAAAGAAGCTGTGAAAGGATGCTCCCCCTATACCCAATCATCATTGACCAGTGACATAGCTTTAGGGTCATTTAAGGTCACCTGTTACTGTTGGGTTGTATATTATTGAATTCACTATTACTTGGGAATAACTTTCATCCAAAGAGAAATATAATTGAAAAGTGTTTCTACAACTGGCAGCACTTGACAGGTGTAAGTTATTCTTACAGTACTCTATGGTGAACTTGATATTAAATGTCTTTTCATTGCTAATTTTAGTGAATATGAGAGAATCACATGTTTATGAGTGACAAAATTTCACATGATCATATTAATTATGAATTCTGTCTGCTTGTGGATAACACCAAAGCCTAATGGACGATGTACCACATCAGCTAAAAGTATCCTCCAACTATTTTACTCACTTTTATTTATCATTAACCATTACTGGAATGTCTAGAATGCTCTGAAAGGCAAACACCTTCCACAGCAAACTACCACATTTTTGAATGCTTGAATGTACCAGGAAGGGAGAAGAAATGAGAGTAATGTATTTGCTGTAAATTATGTACCAATAAAAAGGTATCTTTTGAAGTATGTATCTCTTATAAAATTGCTAATTACACATATAGTAATTACAAACAACTTAAAAATATATACTGAGGGGAAAATCCTTCCTGTCCTTATTAACTCTTGGTGAGCATCTAGGATGGTGTGAGATGTCATTCCCTCGTGTCATAGTCTGTTTATCATGGGCGTTCACTGTCTAGGGTTTGACTTCCCTGCATGAAGGTATACTGAAGCTGCCTTTCCTTTCATTTACTGTTTTGAAATTGGTGACATTTTGCATCATCACCTGTTTTGTTAACAGTATATATACCGTACTCAGGTCTTCTTATTGCTAATACAGTAATGTACAGCAAGTACATTACAGGCAGTCCCCGGGTTACGACGGGCTTGGCTTACGGCCTCCTGAGGTTACAACGCTCTTCAAATATATTTATCAAAAATTATTTTCCAGTCCACAACGCATGTTCCAGGGTTACAACGCCGATCCGACAGAGGAAATATGGCTCCAAAACGGGGGAATGGTCAAAATTTTGAGTTTTTTTTGATGAAAAACTCAATAAAAATACAGGTTATGTCGTTTTCAAGACACCCAAAGGATCAACAATGAGGTTTTCTTATGATTTTCAACGATATTTAAGGTTACGACGATTTTTGGCTTGCGACACGGCATCGGAACGGAACCCCCGTCGTAAACTGGGGACTGCCTGTGTTCTCATATCTGCTTTTTTCTGTCACGTGAGTGTTCAAGCCTGCAGAAGTTCGCTGTGATAGTTCTTGGGCTTTCGCTGCAGTCAGTAACAAAGACATGATGTTGGCCATTAAACACCACAAGTCCAGTAGTTCCTTATAAAGTTTTGGGTCCTTTAGACATTATTTGGTTTTCCATCTTCATTAATTTGATATATTGCAATACACTCCCTGAACACCTGAATTAGCCTGGTCACCTACCAGCCCGAACTACATCTCAATAACTCATTAACTAAGTGGGTAATTAACTGTCAGTGTTACCAACGCTTACAGGAAAATCTTGTCAAATGAGTTACCTAGCGTACCGTTGGCAACGCTTCTGCAAGTCCCGGGCAAGTGTGGCCGAGAGCCCCAATTTCTTTTTGTTCGCCTTGCTGCTAGGATTGGATTTTGGGTAATGACTTGGACCAGTTTTTCGCCCCCTTCTCCTGGATTGTACTATTTCGCCTGGTTTTGGATCTTCTCTCCCATCTTGACTTGGCCTGGATTTGGAATTGAAATGGATAAACTAGACAATAAGACGGCCCCCTCGGACAACACCGCGGCTTCCGCCTCTGCTACTACGACGGAGCTCTCTACTGCTGGGGACACCGCAGCCCTTATACCTGATTTCTGGAGTTTCTGGGAAACTCTTTCCTGAAGAAGAGTAAATTCAACTGAGGTCAGATAACAAAAAGACTCTCCATTTTGATCTGCTAAATTCAGACCAGGTTTTTCTTCTCAGAAAATCTCTTCTGCTGCGGACATTTCAGTCCTGCTCGGAAGGGCTTCTTGAATCTGTGGCCCCATTGCAATGGTTCTTATGTTTAAACATTTTTATTATTATTTCTTTGTGTGATGTGAAGTGAAGAACTTGACCAATGTCTGACAGGGCACACATTTTTAATGTTATGCTTTTGAACAGGTTCTGTTTCTCTGTTCCTTGAAGGCTCAGGATTTTCCTTTGGAGTTGATCTGCCTGAGAGTCGCTGAGTTTTGTATGGTCTTATCTGTCACCCCCATCTGGGTCCATACATGTCTTTCTGAACAATATGTGAGGTCTCTTCGTTCTGTATTTCCCTTTACTGTACCTCCTCTTACTTCTTCCTAATGGACATCTTAACCTGTTAAGCGTCACCCACGTAATAATACGTTTCCTGCGATCTACTCGGTAGCGCCTTCAACGGGATATTACGTTCAAGACTTTGAATCTGCTTTTCAAGCTGTCAGCCCCGTAATAATACGTTTACTTGTATGGAAAATGTTGGAACATCATTTGGTAACACTCTCAGAACACGTAAGCTGTAATTGATGACGTATTTCCTCCCTGGCAACTCTTTTCAGTTGGTCGCTTGATGCCTAGATGACTATTTTTTTTTCAGTACGCTTCGGGCGTTTTCAGAGACAACACGGCTTTGACGTCGTTCTCAGTGAATGTCACAAAGAGGAGGCGTATGTCTTCAGGTGAGATAAATCAAATCCTAGACGAGGTGTCTGATACTGAAGACATATTTGATGATGAGAGCTCTACTTCTGAATCCTCCATGATGAGGATATTGAAGAAACAAACTTTTCTTCCAATAGTGGAAGTGAAGATGACTTCTCATTGCCGAGTGACTGGACTCCGAGAGAGAGAGAGAGAGAGAGAGAGAGAGAGAGAGAGAGAGAGAGAGAGATATCCCTTTACTTTCGTTGCTGATCCCGGCGTGAAATTTTCAGTTGAGGATAAAGAGAATCCATTAGAATTTTTGAGAAATAATTTGATGATGAAATCATTGATTACCTCGTGAAAGAAACAAACAGATTTGCAAATCAGTTTCTAGATGAGAATGTAGAACATTTGTCTCCACAATCACGAGTACATAGATGGATTGTGTGTAGCCCCCTGCTTTAGAGATTGGCATACGAAAGAATAATAGTGCATGTATGTACAACACTTTTCATTCAGTATTTTGTAGTCTTATGAAATAAAATAATAGTAGTAGTAATAGTTTTTTATCCTATCATTTAATAAAATTCCTACTCTTAACTACAGTACGAATTATAAGCATAAAAATCAATATTAACTTTGAAAAACTATCATCAGTGATATGACCGCTAATTGCAAGAAAAAGCGTGACGGTACATTAGCGGCGAGCTCATCCGGGGGGGACGCTTAACAGGTTAATATTCTTTGGAAGCTTCTGGAATTTCAAGTCAGTGACCCCTTTGGTGGACTTCTTGTTCCATATGAGTAGGGTTCATCATCTGATTAATAATAATAATAATAATAATAATAATAATAGAGTATGCACTTCATTAAGTACCAGTCTTTTAGGAAAGCTCTCTCAGAGGCTCTAAATGTAACTTAGCAATCTTGTTAAACTTTAATACCATAATCATCATCATACATTTTCATTAACTTTAATATTTATTTGGGAGGGATGTGTAATTGATTGGCACATGCATCTGGTCGAGGAAACACAGGAACCGTCTTCCGTTCAGTCCCCTCTTCTGCTGACATGGACCCTGAATGGGGTAGGTATTGGCTTGTCCTGGAATTTAATATTTGCAAGAATGTCACGAGTTATGACTTATGGAATATGAATGGTAATGACTTCTGCAAGAATCATTATGAATAATAATGATACTACAAAAACAAATGATTCATTTATGGATTATGGGAAAATGAAAACACTAAAAGCCAGTTAAGGCCGATGTCTTTTTTTAGTAGCAAATGACTTACAGTATTTGAAGAAAATTAGACAGGAAGATAATTATGTCTTAGACATGTTCTTTGTCCAGAACTTGGAAGCAGAAGTGTCGTACTTCTGGAAAAAGTCAGTCTGGATAATTATTGAGGTCGTTTCATGTAATGCTGTTTCATATGAATAGTGGCGTGGCACACTGTAGGTGATACTGAAGCCTGCTGCATTGCTTTCTGCCCTGTAAACTACATCTGTCATGTTTGGTCATCTCCCTCATGTATAGCTGTCCAGCTTCTTGAACGTTGCCTTACATTCAGGTCTTTTAGAGTATGAGTGGATCCAGACATTCGACCTAATGGTCTTTGTGAAGCCTCTAAATTTCTGTTGTAGGATTTGTCATCAAGTTGTGCTTGTTGGCAGAAATTCTGGCAGAATTTGTCATCAAGTTCTGCTTGTTGGCAGAAATTCTGGCAGAATTTATCATCAAGTTATGCTTGTTGGCAGAAATTCTGGTAGAATTTGTCATCAAGTTATGCTTGTTGGCAGAAATTCTGGCAGAATTTGTCATCAAGTGATGCTTGTTGAGAAATTCTGTCAGTGGCAGAAATTCTGTCAGAATTTGTCATCAAATGATGCTTGTTGACAGAAATTCTGTCAGAATTTTTTGCAAAGCAGTATTTTATTAGATGACATCTAGTGACCTAATTCCAAACAGAAGAAGGAAACCTGACCAAATGTATTAGAGTTCAGGCTTTCATTTGGTCTTAATATTAGGAAAATATTGATGTTAAAATGTTAGAAAAATATTGATGTTAATTTTGGAAAAATATTAATTTTAATATTGGAAAAATATTGATGTTAATGTTAGAAAAATATTGATGTTAATATTGGAAAAATATTAATGTTAATATTGGGAAAATATTTGTTAATGTTATAAAAATATTGATGTTAATATTGGAAAAATATTGATATTAATATTAGAAAAATATTGATGTTAATATTGGAAAAATATTAATGTTAATATTAGAAAAATATTGATGTTAATAGTGGAAAAATATTGATGTTAATATTGGAAAAATATTGATGTTAATATAGGAAAAATATTGATGTTAATATTAGAAAAATATTAATGTTAATGTTAGAAAAATATTGATGTTAATGTTAGAAAAATATTGATGTTAATATTGGAAAAATATTGATGTTAATATTGGAAAAATATTGATATTAATATTAGAAAAATATTGATGTCAATATTGGAAAAATATTGTTGTTAATATTAGAAAAATATTGATATTAATATTAGAAAAATATTGATGTTAATATTAGAAAAATATTGATGTTAATATTGGAAAAATATTGATGTTAATATTAGAAAAATATTGATGTTAATATTAGAAAAATATTAATGTTAATATTAGAAAAATATTGATGTTAATATTGGAAAAATATTGATATTAATATTAGAAAAATATTGATGTTAATATTGGAAAAATATTGATATTAATATTAGAAAAATATTGATGTTAATATTAGAAAAATGTTGATGTTAATATTAGAAAAATATTGATGTTAATATTAGAAAAATATTGATGTTAATATTGGAAAAATATTGATGTTAATATTAGAAAAATATTGATGTTAATATTAGAAAAATATTGATGTTAATATTGGAAAAATATTGATGTTAATATTGGAAAAATATTGATGTTAATATTAGAAAAATATTGATGTTAATATTAGAAAAATATTGATGTTAATATTAGAAAAATGTTGATGTTAATATTGGAAAAATATTGATGTTAATATTAGGAAAATATTGAAAAAAGGAGATTTTTTAATGATCAGTGGATTCGGCTACAATCCTACAATATACCGAGTTTTTCTGTCCGCCCTCAGATCTTAAAAACTACTAAGGCTAGAGGGCTGCAAATTGGCATGTTGATCACCCACCCTCCAATCACCAAACATACCAAATTGCAGCCCTCTAGCCTTTCGGTGGCCTTGATTGTACGCTGTACGGGAAACTATTGAGGCTAGAGGGCTGCAAATTGGCATGTTGATCACTCACCCTCCAATCACCAAACATACCAAATTGCAGCCCTCTAGCCTTTCGGTGGCCTTGATTGTACGCTGTACAGAAAACTATTGAGGCTAGAGGGCTGCAAATTGGCATGTTGATCACTCACCCTCCAATCACCAAACAGTCCAAATTGCAGCCCTCTAGCCTGAGCAGTTTTCATTTTATTCAAGGTTAAAGTTAGCCATAATCGTGCTTCTGGCAACGATATACAGTAGGATAGGCCACCACCGGGTTGTGGTTAAAGTTTGATGGGCCGCGTCTCACAGCATTATAGCGAGACCACCAAAGGATAGATCTATTTTGGGTGGCCTTGATTGTACACTGTACAGAAAACTACTGAGGCTAGAGGGCTGCAAATTGGTATGTTTGATGATTGGAGGGTGGGTGACCAACATGCCAATTTGCAGCCCTCTAGCCTCAGTGTCCTGAACTCCAGAGATTTAATAGACATATTTTGGCCACTGAATCAAAGGTTATGTGGAAGGATATTATTCATCTGCCTCTTAGAATATTTTTTAGTTTATTTTGGAACCAAAATTGAAAGGATTAACAATTTTAATAAACTAAAATGAGAGAATTTGTAGTAAAGGTGACCAGTGATTATTGAGGAATACATCACACTTGGGATCTCCTGTTTTTAATAACAAAAAGAGCCTGACTCTATTAAATTGAATGGCATATAGAGGCATTAAAGATAAACTAAGTATTGAACTCTATTATGTTCTTAGAGCTTTGGCGAAACGGCTCTCTGTGGGAAATATGTAGAGTCTAGACCTTATTTAGGTTATTTGAATGACTTTCTAATTGATGCTTTCTCTATATTTTTTATATATCTATTTTCTCCTCCTCTATTCTCAGGTCGTTCATAGAGACAGAGTCATAGAGTCATCCTGTAGAGTCGGCGACTCAAAAAACGGACGGCTGATGTAGGCCTTGTTTGACTCTGTACATGACCACCAGGGTGAGTACAGGTGTTTGTAAAGGAAGAACATTGTATATTTAAGTATATTTATATTTAATTATATTTAAGTAAATATAAAAGATGTTTAAGTATATATTTCAGTATATTTATATTAAGTATATTTAAAAGATATTTAAGTATGTATTTAAGTGTATTGATATTTAAGTGTATATTTAAGTATATTTATGTTTACTTATGTATATTTAAGTATATTTATATTTAAGTATATTATTATATTTAAGTTGTATATTTAAGTATATTTAAAAGATATTTAAGTATATCTTAAGTATATTTATATTTAAGTATGCTTTTAAGTATATTTATAATTATTAAGTATATATTTAAGTATATTTAAAAGATATTTAAGTATATTTATATTCAAGTGTATATATATTATATTTATATTTAAGTATGTATTTAGGTATATTTATATTTAAGTATGTATATTGAAGTATATTTATATTTAAGTATGTATATTGAAGTATATTTATATTTAAGTATGTATATTGAAGTATATTCAAAAGATATTCAAGTATGTATATTTAAGTATATATTAAAGTATATTTATGTTTTAGTATGTATATTCAAGTATATTTATATTTAAGTATATATTTGAGTATATTTATATTTAAGTATATATATTTTAAGTATATTTAAAAGATATTTAAGTCTATATTTGAGTATATTTAAGGGGAGCGTTTGACGAAAAAATCGAAAAATCAAAATTTTCTGAGATATTTTATATATGGCATCATACATATCCTGACTATCTTCTCAGAAAGTTTTATGAAAAAATTCGCCATAGTTTAGGAGTTATAAACAAAAACAGTAACCCTATCATAGAAAAAATTACATTTTTCGTATAATGTAATGATAATGTCAGTATATCGGTAGTAATTTCCTTTTAGCTATGAAATAATAATATCTAAATGCGTTATATGGCAACCCTGTGGACCTAGTACGCATCAGCGAAAGCCAGGAATCCGCAGGGCAGGCAGTGACGTCAGACAGTCAGTCAGTAGCAGCTCAGAGCTTGACTAAGTCAGACGTTGCGCTGCCCAACCTGAGCCGTGTTTTGACACTCGCTTCATCTAGCTTCATTTAGCGAAGTTATATTACTTTGCAAGTCTATTGTTATATATTTTGGCTTTTCAGATATGTCATAAAAACATCAAACTGTGTAACAGCAAGCAAATAAATACACAGAGAAGCAAAAAATATCGTATATCTCAAAACTAAAGTTATCGACATTCAAACTCCATCTCCTCCATAACGAATGCACCGATCTCAATGAAACAAAAAGCAAACGAAAGCTAAATAAATTGTCTACAAACAAATAGAGAGTTTTTTTCATTTTGTCCTTCGAAAATTTTTGGGGAATTTTTTTCCAAAAAATCAATCTAAGTTTTTTCAAAAACGAAAAATATTCATAAAAAAAACAGAAAAAATAAAATTGAAAAAAAACGCTCCCTTACTTTGTTTTAATATATAATATCTGTCTACCACGTAAATTTGAGCTCTTAGTTTGCAGAAGTTATGGAGGAGATGCATTTTGAAAAATTTTTGGGGGGGTGGGGTTACCAGCTAATGGGGGCGGAAGACGAAAATTATGGTTACAGTCCTTTGCCCTATACAAAAATAAACCCAGGCACAAAATTTGAAACTGATTCATTAAAAAACACGGGAGTTATTAGCGAAAAACGATTTTATCAAACGCTCCCCTTAATAGGTAAATAACCACCCCAGTCCCCACCTCCTAAGTGACCACGACCAACCACAGTCAACCACCTACCATGTACTTATTTTCAATTCTCTCTCTCTCTCTCTCTCTCTCTCTCTCTCTCTCTCTCTCTCTCTCTCTCTCTCTCTCTCTAGAGGTCATGATAAGCAACGGGTCATAGAAGAAACATGTCACTGCAGGCAACAGGCACAGGAGGAGGATTTAAGTAATTAGAGAAGGTACTACAATAAGAAGTCCAAGAAGAGGAGGAGGAGGAGGAGGAGGAGGAGGAAGAGGAGGAGGAGGAGGAGGTTCGATCTGGAAGTGAAGTAGGAATTTCTTTCTCTTCCAGACCTTTGACTGAACTCCTTTTTTTTCTTTTTTAATCTTTGCTTCCTTTCTTGTTCATGTCCTACTATTAGCCGTATCTGTCTCACTAGTAGCAGTTGCAGCTACCATCCCACTAGTAGTGATATAAGTCCCACTAGTAGCATTAACTGTCCTGATAGTAGCAGTAACTGTCCCACTAGTAGTCGTATCTCCCCTACTTGTAGCATTATCTGTCCTACTAGTAGCAGTATATATCCTACTAATAGCAGTAACTGCCCTGCTAGTAGCAGTAACCATCCCACTAGTAGCAGTAGCTGTCCTAATAGTAGCAGTATCTGTCCTACTAGTATCAGTAACCATCCCTCTAATAGCAGTAGCTGTCCTAATAGTAGCAGTAGCTGTCCTACTAGTATGAGTAACCATCCCTCTAATAGCATTAACTGTCCTGATAGTAGCAGTAACTGTCCCACTAGTAGCAATAGCTGTCCTACTAGTATCTGTAACCATCCCACTAGTAGCTAGTTTAGTATATCTTAGTTTAACCAGACCACTGAGGAGGAGCTGATGAAGAGCTCTCCTAGAGAGAGAGAGAGAGAGAGAGAGAGAGAGAGAGGGCTGACCCGAGGGATCAGACTTATTTGACGTGGCTAAGAAGCAGCTGGTTATCTGGCAACGGGACCTACAGCTTACTGTGGAATCCGAACCACATTATGATGAGAAATGAATTTCTGTCACCAGAAATAAATTCCTCTAATTCTTCATCGGCCGGTTGGAGAGTCGAACGCTGGGCCAACAGCGTACTAGCCGAGAGCTCTAGCCACCCCTCCAGTGAAGAACTCCCACTAGTAGCAGTAGCTGTCCTACTACTATCAGTAACCATCCCAATAGTATCAGTAACCATCCCACTAGTAGCAATAGCTGTCCTACTAGTATCAGTAACCATCCCACTAGTAGCAGTAGCTGTCCCACTAGTAGCAGTAGCTTTCCTACTAGTATCAGTAACTGTCCAACTAGTAGCAGTAGCTTTCCTACTAGTATCAGTAACTGTCCAACTAGTAGCAGTAGCTTTCCTACTAGTATCAGTAACCATACCAGTAGTAGCAGTAACCATACCACTAGCAGCAGTATCTGTCCCTTTAGTAGCAATAACCATCCCACTAGTAGCAGTATCTGTCCTAGCATCAGTAACCATCCCACTAGTCGCAGTAGCTTTCCTACTAGTATCAGTAACCATCCCACTAGTAGCAATAGCTGTCCTACTAGTATCAGTAACCATCCCACTAGTATCAGTAGCTTTCCTACTAGTATCAGTAACCGTCCCACTAATATCTGTAACCATCCCAGTAGTAGCAGTATCTGTCCTTCTAGTGTCAGTAACCATCCCACTAGTAGCATTAACTGCCCTACTAGTTGCAGTATCTGTCCTACTAGTATCAGTAACATCCAACTAGTAGCAGTAGCTGTCCTACTAATAGTATTAACTGCCCTACTAGTAGCAGTATCTGTCCTACTAGTATCAGTAACATCCAACTAGTAGCAGTAGCTGTCCTACTAATAGCATTAACTGCCCTACTAGTAGCAGTATCTGTCCTACTAGTATCAGTAACATCCCACTATAGTCATGAAGCACAGAGTAGATTTCCGCTTTGCGCCAATTTCATTCATGAAATCTCACTTGAGGGGAAAAAACAGTGTAGATTTGGCATAAATTCTGCCACATCTCTCTCTGTCTCAGGTCAGGAAGGTCAAGTAGCTTATCGCTTTTGTTCTGATACCCAAGGGTGACGGTTATTGCGTCAGAAAGGAAATTCCAACGCTGCAAAGCATTCTACTTGAAGTAAAAGAAGATACTGGATTTAGTGGATGCGGAGAATCTTTGCATA
The DNA here is from genome assembly GCA_039081455.1 of Macrobrachium rosenbergii. Lineage (NCBI taxonomy): Eukaryota > Metazoa > Arthropoda > Malacostraca > Decapoda > Palaemonidae > Macrobrachium > Macrobrachium rosenbergii. The sequence continues at coordinate 16,197 of JANJGK010003432.1, forward strand.
AGACACTTCAAGAAACTGGATTCAAAGACGGAAGAGTTGACGGGAGAAAACTTCTCCTGGAGGGAAGTGACATTGCCAGTGCCAGGACCAAGCAGAATTATGCAGTCACCAAGTGTTGGATGGATGAAAGTTCGACGGCAGCGACTGGAATGAACCCACCAAGCGGGAAAGGGAGTAGAATTATCATTTCGCGTGCTGGATCTGACTGACCGGAAAGATTCAGATTACGGGATCACAAAGGAGGTTTCACGGCCGTATTAAAGGACCTGGAATGGAAGGGTGCTGGGATTAGCTTGAGCCAGATTAAATGTCTTGAGGAAGTTTGGCGACGTCGCAAACCTACCCGATGTTTCGTGACATTCTAGACGGACTGTAGTAGCATTAACTCCCCTACTAGTAGCAGTCACTGTCCCACTACTAGCATTGCCTATCCCACTAGTAGCAGTAACCGTGCAGCTAGTAGCAGTATCTCTCTTACCAAGGTACTGGGGAAAATGTTGACTTAGTCACGAATGTTTGTAACTGCCCTTAGACTTCCAGAGGTTTCAATAGATTCCCTCTTGGCTGGCTGGTCAATTGGCTGGTAGCTCCCACTCTTGATCCTTAGAGGGTTACGGAAGGCTAGGAAAGGGTCTTGGTGGAAGGGCTGGAGAAGTGTGATCGCTTTCTCTTCACCTTTATCCTTCTGCATTCACAAGCGTGCTCATTCCTGGTCAACTTCTTGGTCTTCTTGAGAACTGTATCTTTTCCAGCCCTTCCCAAGCAGTGGTTGGGGATTGCTAAGTGTTCTGAGAGTAGGGAAGTTCAGAAGTCCCTGTACTCCTTTTCTAATCTCCTGTGTGGCGATTCTGGGCGTACTTGTATGAGCTCTTCCTCCTGGTTGTTCAGGTCCTTGTAGTTACCGATGATTGCAATCTGCAGATTCTGTAAGGTTGCTGGAATCCTCCTGCGATGGGTCCTCTGACCTCAGCTAAAGACCCCAGTTTCTCTCTGAATGGGAAAGACAGGATTCCTCTTATCCTTTCCTAGAATAGGATTTGATCTTACACTTGATGAGGGAGTTGGCGTTTCTGGTCGGCGAGTGGCCGTTCCTTGAACGTGGCATAGGTTTATGACCTCAGGTTCCAATTCCCTTGGAACAGTGTCAGTCGTAGTCGATGAGGTCAACCTCCCACCTAAGGAGTGAGTCTCTTTCCATTTCAGAGTGGGGCTTTTTGTTGGATGAGTGTCCCCACTACTCACTGCATGCCATTATTTACCTACCCTATCAAACTACAATGAGTAAACCAGTTTGTGCCAAATTCATATTCATATAAAAGACTTTTGGGTGTTTTATTTCCAAGAGAAATGCAAATTATCTTTAATATCTGAGATTTTTTAATGTAAATAGATCTTCAATAGATCTTATTGTAAGTTATAGCAGTATTTCATCCAGATGATCATTAGTTCAAAATTTTGATTATTGGCCCTATAAAGATTCCCTTATATTTTTACTCAAAATTTTAGCTTTCCTGCAAAGTTTATTTTAGCAGTATTCTTTTAGTTGTTGTGCTGAAGTATATTCTTATGCATGATTGCAAGTATAAAGTGTACAGTGTCCCAGTATACTGAACATGACCTTCTGTTTCAGAATGCAGTGTACTGAAGTCACATCTTTCTGAATTAAAATTACCAGGACATCAAGTGTCTTCATCATTTGCAGAAGTTTCTACCCAACTGTGTAAAGTGGGTAATAGCAGGAGCTTCAAGTGGTATTAGATACGGCCACTGGAGTAACTTCAGACACAGGTGTACTTGGAGTGAATTCACAAAGTTAGTTTATATAAAATATTTGTCAGTTCAATTCCATTGATCTTGCATTGCGTTTCCACTTTGTAGTGGAAACATAGCGGCACCAGCATGGTCCAGTCAATTCTAAAATACTTCCGTGAACTGAAAAATGAACTGAAGACACACCTTAGTGAACCTTGATGGTGACTGGAAAGAGCCTTGAGACCTTATCCTTATGAGGAAGGCGAATGGAATTCTTCAGTATCTTGAAGTCAAGCCTGACCACTTTAACATGGCACAGAGAGGCCACAGATTACAAGCACACCTTGTGGCAGTACAGTTTGTAAGTACTAAAATAAAAAATAGCCAACATAATGTTATCAGGTTGTGAGGGGCCTTCATTACAAGTACCAATAGATTCAGTGCCTTATTGTTTTTGATGATGCAGTTGAATGTGGACTCACTGTGTCTGTGTCTGTTTCATCATTCAGTAACTCTAAGAGTTATATTTTTATGAATGGAACTGGTAGAAGTAATGATCATTCTAAATTTGTAGGATTTTGATACAATATAATTCTGAAAATATCTAAATTTATAGGAATTTTATGAAATATAATTGGGAAAATTCTAAAAATGTAGGATTTTGATGATTTATAATTCTGTAATCTAAATTTATAAGATTTGGATGAAATATAATTGTGAAAATTCTAAAAACATAGGATTTTGATACAGTATTATTCTGAAAATTCTAAAACTACAGTATAGGATTTGATTAAGTATAATTCTGAACATTCTAAGCTTATAGGATTTTAATCAAATATAATTCTGAATGCCTTTGGTTTTATTATGTAAATTGATGGTGGTAATTGTAAAGGTATTTGATGTGTTTATATTGTATAAAATGTGTGATCAGTTTAATCCTCTGTTCAGAAAATTGACCAGTATAAATGTTAACCTTTCCAGTGTCACTTATTGAAGTCAGTCATTATGGTCCTGTACTTTGAGTTAATTCAAGTATTTATCTATATTTAGAGTCAAGTATGAATGCATTAATGAGTTATTTTGTGAAATCTCTAGGTTATGGATTGTAACAAGGTTACACAAATTATCATCACTAGGCCTTGATTTCCCCAAGTTACATCCCTCCAGGCACTCTTGTATGGACAGTCTTTTCATGACCTTGATGTACCCTGACACCAAAAGATGTTCTTTGAGACTGTATTGATAATGGATTACCCAGTCCCGGAATACAGACAGCACTTCTGATGAGTGAGAAATATATAATGTGGCTGTAGTTTACAACGACCTATGAATCTGCAATGTTTTCAGTTTATCCTGTTGTCAAATTTCTGAGATCTAAGTATTGACAGAGAACAGTTCCTTTAGGTCAGTCTTGCTTTGCAAGGCTTTAGATCATTTCTTTGAGAAGCCGTAACGAATTTCTCTAGTCGAAATTGTTGTTTGTTTTGCACTGCCATTTTTATTCTACGTTGTTTCCACTTTCTGCTCAATGTACTCTGCAATGTGCACTATCTGCTGTATGTACTCACGTTGTTTCCACTTTCTGCTCCACGTACTCCCCTGGCATGTGCACGTTCTGCTATCAGCACTCCTCTGTTGTTTCCACTTTGTACTGAATGTACTACTCTGCAGTGTGCTCTTTCTGCTCTGTGCACTCATGTCATACGCACCAATGACGTCATGACCTCATTGATGTCATCATTGCAATAAAATGTATGATAAAAAGTAAAATCCTCAAAGTGTCTGTAAAGTCTTTTATTTAAATCCAATAAATAACTTTATAATGAGAGAAGGTTAATTATTTTATTAATGATAATAAAAATAAAATGTATTACTTTACCCCTCGAAGCCAGTACGGCAGTGCTCCAGGAGGGAGTAATATGTCCTCAGCCAGAGGTCATAATATGAGGTCAGGTCAGTCAGCCGTCAGCAACTGAAACCGACTCGAAAAAGGACTGATTTTTTCTAAGCTGGCATCAGCAGCTGACTTTGGCCGAGATGGGAATCTATTATATGAAGCCTCACGCACTTGTATTTTCCAAGATGGCGTCGGCCATTTCTATGTCCCTGAGAGAGGAATGCTTAGGCTTGAATGACTTATAAGAATAGATATCAGGACAGGGAGTCCAAAAGGGGGGTTTAGGGCGTCTAGCCCCCTCTCCCTGAGACTTTAAAAGCCTTTTAGACTTAGACTCTAATGACTGTTTTATTTACGTTACTTAGGGGCAAATGTCTGAGGCATAGGTCTAAAGAATGTCTTCATGAAATGTGGCATGAAAAATTTGTGTAGAATTGTAACGCCAGAATTTCGTCTCAATGTCAAAATGGCCCCAAAAACAACTAAGTCCTGTCGTCTCTCTTTCTCTCACTGTCTCGCTCTCTGTTTCTCCCTCTGTCTCTCCCATTCTTTCTCTTAACTGTCTCTCAAAACCCCTCGGGTTTAAAACATACGTTCTGACACTTACGTGATTTTGCGTGATTTTACAAGACTTTACAACTCTCTCTCTCTTTCTCCCCCTCTCTGTCCCTCCCACTCTTTCTCTCTCGCCCATGTCTTCGTACAGAAAACGGAGGAACAAGAAGCGAAAGAGACGATGACTACGATAAATATATTCTCAAGTGTTTTAGCCATTTTGATACTGACAATTCTTTATATAGAGCCATAAAGGGTAATTTAAATATTGATAAATAAGGTTATTTAATAACTATTTTAATTGATATTTATATGTAAAACTTACATAATTTTCTTTAAATAACTGTAAATTTACAGGATCTCTCTCTTAGCCTGTACTCCGTCAACTTTCGGCATTTTGCCGTCAATTTTGACGTCAAAATATCAATATTTTTGGCAAGATCGGGGTTTTGACGTGTTCATAATCATGATATGAACACAAGACTTTAATTTTGCCACAAACACTGACGAATTGACGTTAAATTTTTCGGCAAAATACTGAAACATCAGAAAAAAGCTGCTGTGATACCTAGACCGATGTAGAAATGTTTGTAAGGAAGGTATTGAGTGACATACTGGCTGGGTGTTGTCTACTTTATTGGTGGTTCCTTACTGAACTGAATGTACAGAATCTTCATGGCTGTTATTGGCTAGTGTGAGCTGCAATGTAATTAGTACACACAGACAAGGCAAAACAGAGATTATGTTTCAGACATCTGTGCTTGTCGACAGACTAGCAGATGGCGATTGTGAGAGACATAATAAACGTACAGTGATAAAACATACATCAATGGAAAGGCCAGGAAACTCCACATATGGACATTTGCATGAGATTTGAGACAGATTAATGAATACAATGCAGTAGCATCATATATGTGAAATGCCGAGACGCTTGGTGTCTTCACAAACAGAAACATAATACAGTTTGACACAGAAGATTCGGCGGAACATTATGAGCCCGTGATCGGAATGCTTGCATGGCAATGCAAGTAGTGGTGATTGTACATGAATCGAGACAACAATGGTTAGAGAGAAATAGACTGGAATATTGTATGGTAGAAGTTGCGTTCCTTCGAGCAATCACCACTGATTAACAGGAGGGAGAGAGAGCGGGATGTGGGTCCCTTACAATAGATTTTATAGAGTATTATGTTTACTAATGATGAAACTGAATAAAAAAGAAACACTTTTTAAAACAGTTCCTGGTTCCTAAGCGCTCACTCCACAAACACAGTTGCGGGCACACTACACGATTCTCACGAGGTGAGAAGCTTTATTCCCTTGAATACAATTCTACACAATTTTATTTTGACTTTACATTATATATATAGCATTTAACAGTTTTTCATTTAATTCAGCACCCTACCCTGAAACCTCCCAGATGTTACTTAATATTTCGAATTTACTTTTATTACTCCTCCCCTTTATGGTACTGCTTCTTTTTAACTGGTGCCGTTGCTTTCTGGGTTGGTGACGCCCTTTATTTCCGTGGCTGTTCTTATATACTCCTCTAGTTTTCTGCTTGGGGCTTTCAGTGTCTCTAAAGTCAAGTTTTCTATTTATTGTAAGGTTTCACACCTGAACAAATGCTTCTAGTTCCCTTAAATACTTATTCTCTTCAAAGTCATCTATGAATCTCAGCTTCTTCTTTTCTTTCTTCTATGTCTTTTTGATATCTTGCTTTATTCTTCTCTTTATTTCCCTTTTCAGTTCTTTTTTGGCATATTTTCTCATTCCATTTATATCTATGTTATATTTTTTACCTATATTTTCTATGCCTTTTGTCCAGCACTGTCCGCAGGGGGCTCTGAACTGGTCTTCCACTGTTTCTTTGATTAATCTTTTCTTGGTTCCAGTAGTGGCTTTTTCCACCCTTAATCTAATAGGCACTGAATTTCTCTAGAAATTTTTAGTGTTTCCAATACTTATTGAATTATGTTTTATAATTTCACCATTATTAATTAATTAGTATATTTTAAAATTAAAAATAAGAACTTTTATACATTTTAGTGGAATATTATGTAATTATATTATTATTATCGTTATAATAATACTTTAAAATGTAAGAAATATTACCAAAAGCTTACGAGAGTCGTAGTTATCAGTCTCTTAGGATAAAGATGTAGTGTGTCAAACATTATGTAAATTTTCATTTATAGTTTGTCCAAAAATATCAAATTATTATTCATAAAGGAGACTATTTATATAAATATATATAATATATTAAAACATTACACAGGTATATCACTATTATCATTATACAGATATAATGAAATGAGAGAGACGTCACCAAAAGCTTACGAGCGTCGTAATCAGGCCATCTAGAGAAGTTTGTGGTGTTTCAAATATTACGTAAATTTTCATATATAGTTTGACCATAAATATAAAATTATTATTCATAAAATAGAACAGTAATATTATATGATATAATTTATTAAGATATTACACAATTAAATCATTATCATCACTATACAGATACAATGAAACGAGAGAGACGTCAACAAAAGCAAGATGGCGGACGCCGAAGTCTCCCTGGACGTCAATATCCGTAAGAAATTACTTGCTATTTCGTTATTGATGAGTGATTATCGGTCAATTAACCAGTAATTTGTTAATTAAGACGATAAGGTATTAGAGTATGGCTGATTTATGGTTAAATTGTTGTTAATTTGGGGTGAAATAAGCGAGAAGAGGCTGGGGTTGATTGCCCTGTGTCTTGCCAAGACGACAGGAGGGGGGTCAGATGGTACTCGACTCATAATGATTTCTTCAGCTCTAATGAAACTCATTCTGAAGCTCTTTAGAGCATTGAAAGCTTTCTGGGTGAATGTCCAGAAGAACTCCGCATGCATAAAGGACCAAAATTAAAAGTCAAATGGGTATTTCTAAGTAATGGAAATTTGTTTGTTGTCGGCCAAATGGAAGAATGTCCCTTCGCCGTGTTTAGTACTGGCCCCGGGGGGGTGGGGGAGTTACCCATACGTTAACAAGTTATTGCACTTGCCGGACGGGATATGAACCGTTCGAGGCAGACGTATATATATACCGGCGCTCTGTCTCGTGAAGGTCGCGTGTGGAAACCCCGGATTCCCATCGGGGTCCCCCTTACCGTAAGGTAGAGTTCAAAGGTAAATTGCAAGTTAATTACAGCCGACTGCCAAAAATTAACGTTAAATTGTTAATAAGCATCCAAGATACTATGAGAAACTGCCGTTTTTCGCTAAATACCCGCCGTGTACCTGTAACTTAGTTCTGCCCAGTTTTATTCCCAGGGTTTGGTCATGGCGAACTTAGGCCTCTTCTATAGGTTGTTTTTGTCATTTCAAAGCCTAAATTGTCTAGTTAGTAATTAAGTCTGATTAGGGTACTGGTAGGCTGGGTTTGAATATTGGACCACCAGGGTATGAATTTGGGCTTCTACAGGATTTCTAGTTATTTAGCAACTTAGGTTTAAGGATGTTTTGGCCGTTTTGACTGATAAACAAGCGCTAGTTATGTTGCTTGTCTTTTAAATGGATGTATGCAGCCTATAACCTATAAGCTTCAAGTTAAAAGGCATATTAATGTAGAGGCAGTCCCCGTTTTACGACGGGTCCGGCTCACGACGCTCCGAGGTTATGACACTTTTCAAATATATTCACCAGAAATTATTTCCCAGTTTACAACGCATGTTCCGGGGTTACGACGCGTCGTACGCCGATCCAAAGGAAGAAATATGGATCCAAAACGGCAGAGTAATCAAAATTTGGAGGGTTTTTTTCATGAAAAACTCAAGAAAAATGCAGTTTACATAATTTTCAATATACCCAAAGCATTAAAAGTAAGGTTTTCTTAGGATTCTTGACGATTCTCAACAATTTTTTGGTTTACGATAATTTTCGGTTTGCGACGCGGTGTAAAAACGGAACCCCCATAGTAAACTGGGGACTGCCGGTATTTACCATATGAATTTGATGTGAGTTTTAACTTAAAATTTACAGGCTATCTATAGATACATCCAATTACAGGTTAGTTAAGTTGCTACTCTGTATATAGAAGTATCCAGCCTATAACCTATAAGTTTTGTTAAAAGTCATATCAAGGTATTTATCTTATAAAATTGATGTTGTGTTCTAACTTCAGTTGACTGTCTTGGTATTAATTTCATCAGTGGTCAAAAAAAGATTATATATGCTAATTACTAATGGATTTTTATAGTTTTTGAGTAAAATATAGTATTGATGTTTGAAGTTGCCTGTACAATGTTAACGATAACGCTAATGGTTCTCGGTATTGAATAATGTGTCAAAAATTTGAATAATGTGTCAAAAATTTGAATAATGTGTCAAAAATTTGAATAATGTGTCAAAAATTTGATTAATGTGTCAAAAATTTTAATAACGTGTCAAAATAGATCCTCAAAGAAGAAAGGTTTCGGTATTTGTTAAGCTCGAATTTTTTTTTTTTTTTTGCTTTTTGTTTTATGAAGCTTATCAATTATAGTTATGTAAAGCTTAGTGCACCATCCTCAAAAGCTTACAGTACCGTATTTTCCCTCTAAAGTGCTGCAATTTGCTACCCACATGCCAGTAATTGTGACAGGAAATTATCAGAGGGTGAATTTGTAACAGTAAAAATGTTTCGGGAGAAAAGATACATCACAGAACAGTCATTGATGTGGTGAATTCATTTTTATAATTAACGCAGGTATTTTATTTGAAGCTGAAATGTTGCCCCGTATTTTATTTCTTTGCATTAAATAGCTGAATTACGCTCCGTCAAATATAGACTCGCTGGATATTGAAAATGTCTTCCACAGTAAATGTCTTTATATATGTCAGGCCACACCAGTAATGCTCGTTTTGTTTTTTAAATACAGAGTTGAATAATAATTTGGTTCATTACTGCAATGTGACAAACTGCACTGTGTAGTTTTTATTGCCTCAAGCAGCTGTATAACCTAAGGAATTGTGCTGTATACAGTTTTGTGTCGATCGAAGACTTTTTATCCATAATGATTTGTGTTGAATCCTTTTTTGAAATTAGTTATTAATGTAGATTCATTTTTTACAGACACCGCACACTTCAAGACCTTCAGTTGTTTAGCTTTTAAGTCATTTCTGTGCATCCATAAAAGACAGTTTGATACAGTTCAAATTTTTGATAGATTGGCTGTCTGACTTGACTTTCTAAAACAGTGAATAAGTGATATATTGATGCCACTGCGTGTAAAAAAAGATTTTTTTTTACTTTCATGTCACAAAATTCAGATACAGCATTTGATAAATTAGTGAAGCCAGTTCCCTAACATACAACGTAGATAAGAACTTGCCCATAGCAAAACTATTGAGTGATCTATTATTTCATGTGTATCGTTTTGAGATAAGTTGTAAAAATCATAAAAAAATCTATTGCTGTGATAGTAGATTAAGATAGCTAAATCAGTAAGTCGAAATACTCGTAGTGCTTTAAATTCAGAATTGCAAAGTAAAACGTTTAGGTTATGTTTTTGCTAGGTATTATTTTATATAAGAATCATGAACTTAATAGTCAAGTTTTAAGACAACAGTTTGTTAGCTATGAAAAATACAAATTAATTTAAAAATTTGTCAATTGAGCTAATTGTAAAATGTATCTTCGTGACGTAAACTTCGTTCTGCTTGTATGAAAATCACCAGTTCCTTTTTTGATTAGCGTAACTCAAAAGACTATAAACCTTGTCAGATTTTTAGGAAATCAGATTACTGTATATATTGTGTTCAGATACAACTTGGACTGTGTCAGATGGATGAAATTGGTAAGTTTATGAATATTATGAACTTTGTTCTTCTTATCTGAACTTTGTTTTTCTGATCTTGAAAACAGGTCATTAATCTTTAAATAAAGTAAGGGTCAACACAATTGCAAAAGTATATTATTGGATGTCATATTCAGTTGTCAGTCATTGCTATGAATGCTGTCTGTCCGGTTTTATATGTTTCATATTTAGAAGATGGGAATAAGTCAGTAAGGTTTATGCCGTACTGAAATCTGCTTTACCCTCCAGACGTATCGGATTAACTAATAAATAAGTGACTAGGGTTAGGAACTTTACCTTTAGAGTAATATTTTGAACTTTAACCTTTAGAAAAATGCTATATCAAAAGTGTAAGAGGGTCGATTCCACTAGTATTTGCATATTTGGTCATCTTGTAGGCAATTAGGCGACTGAATCTTGATCAGCATTTGAGGGCAGATATTCTCGAGAGGTGGCACTGTGCAGGGTGGGTCGTAACAGGTTTTAAGCAATAAAAATAATGCAATTAGTTCCATATAAGTGCTACAAAAAAAGTCTTATATTGTGTCTATTGTATTTGGGAAATAACATTCTGAAACTGTCGGATACTGTGTCAAGTATCACTCGCTCTCTTGTTCTCTCTCTTTTAGCCACAAACACCTTCTTTGTTGAGGCCCCTAAATTCAAGTTGTCAAAGTGCAAAGCTGAGATTTTATACTTGTTCGGTCAAGAGTTCGGAAGATAGAAAGTTATTTAGGCATAAAAATATATATAACTGGTGGATAGCATCGGCTCGGTTGATTGTGTTTTGTAAAGGTCTGCGCATTCCGGTAATGCTACAACATCATTGTAAATCATAGGAAAAAACTCGCATCTCTTAGTGGTAGGTGATCCCAGGTTATGTCTCTTGGCATAACATGGCTGTTCTCCTGCTTATTCTATTTCATGTCCTAACTACAAGGAATTTGCCATTATGTTTCAAGAGTCTTCAGCTGCAACCCCTTTTATTCCTTTTACTGTACCTCCATTCACAGTCTCTTCCTTCCCCCATATTCCCCACCCTCTCCTAACAGGTTTTTCATGTGCAACTGTGAGGTTTGCATCTTGTTTCACCTTTAAAATCGGAACCTCAGAACTTCAAGGGAAGGTGCAATGCATTTTACCCTAAAGCAGTTCTTGTCTTTTATCATTTAATTACATTTTTATCTGTATTGATTATTGAGTCAATTCATTTGTTTTCTAATAACTGATGCATTCTTTCCGTATTTCCTGTCACCTTCTGTCACTCCTTTCAAATGAGCACCATATTCCTTGAAAGGGTGAATTTCAAGTCAATGGCCCTGTGGGCTTGTTCTTGACGAAAAGGGTTCTTCATCTTCTGATTAACAACAGCAGAGAGACAAATCCACATTTTATATATATGTACCGTCAGCCTCACGGGAGTTGAGACGAATCGCCGCCGACGGAGAAATGTGGTAACTCTCTGAAGTAGCAGCAGTTCCTGGATGTGCAGTTAATCATTTAGTGACCTTTTCCATGCACACAAAAGTTCCCCTCTTTTATTTATATTATATTTATATTCTCTCGCATCTCTCCGCCACCACAGCCGTGCACAGCCGCCTGCGTGATCTCTGTCTCACACATCTGGTTGTATGCCTTCGTCTCCATAGTATTTTTTGTTTCTTAACTTTATCCCAGGATACACCACAGGTTCCTCCGACCGACAAGTCCTGGTTTCTTTAATACTTTGCCGTTAACTTTCCTTCACGACTCATTTCTAATCTCAAGGATCGTGACGCCCGACCCATCTTCTGCCGATTCTTCTATACCCGTACTAATCACTTTTGGGCATTTGGGCATCAAATTACCACCTCTACTTTCAGTTACAACAGGTAGACCTTTGGGCAGCTATTCTGCATTCACTAAGAGATATTCATTCTTGCTCACAGGCACTCTAGACGTCATGTCTGCAGTCGCATTCAATCTTTCAATCATTTTCAACCTTTCAGTTGCACATTCCATTCTTTCACCCCATTTCAACATTGTAATCTCCCTTCAACTTGTCCGTTCATCCAACTTGTTTGCAGTTCCCGAACAGTCCTTTGCAAACTGTCGTCCAAACTGTAGCAGCCCAAGAAACCCCCCACAGTTCCAGCTTTGGGAATTCTCTCGGTTTGGAATGTGCCTCTGTGATTCCACAAAGCAGACTCACTTACCAAGTGTTCTCAGAACTCTACGTCCGATTAAAACTGTTCGCACTTCTTCAACTTGACTTTTCACTCCCACTTGTTCAAATTTATCGTGTGCTGCTCAGTCTTTTCGCTCCCTATCAGGGTATCGTCGATGAATTCGCTATGCACGACAGGTATAGCTCGCTGGAATGCCGCAGGGGCATTAGCGATGCCAAGACGCTAGCAATAGGCATCAGGTAATGCCCCCTGACGTTATCTAGTTTGATAGATGCTTCCTTATCGTTCGTGAAACATTCGGACAACACTTACATCAGAAACCTATCTTCTACAGGTGTCGTATCCATCTTCCTATAGTCGATACATGCCCGCAGTCTTCCATCTGGCTTTCATAGTGTTGCCATAGGACTTTTCCTTTCACTTTCACTCGGCTCAGTCACTCCTGCTCGTTCTAATCCTTCTAATTTTGTGGTGGGAGGCGACTGGGATGCTGATGAATAAGAGTCAGCCTTTAAAATAGTGGCCGCCATTCCTGCTGGTCGCCAAGTTCTTCGTCCATAACCTCTCTCGCCTATTTTGCCTCTCTTTGTCACTTGGATGATTCCTTATCCTGATTTCTTGACCCAGATCATCCCTCTGGGCATCTTCTTTCGCCATCATCAAAAGGTACTTGTATATAAGGTGTTAATCATTCGTATTGACTAAAGGGGCACTCCTTAGGTATTTTCACATCGCTAACATACATATCCACATCGAGTGCTGTCGTTCATTTTGATCTCCAACTTCTCTCACAGATTTACAACTTTATTTTAGTGACACTTTATACTTGTCGTTTTGTGTATCTACGCCCGAAACTCTTCCTCGTTCATCCGTACGCATTCTAGTTCAGTCGCTTTCACACGCATCGAAGTCGCTGGTACACAGAGGTTGGCATCGATTCCTTTGACGCAACCGACGCGTCCGAGTTGTCCTTCCATACCTGTCAATCTGTTGCATGCATTCTTGTGCATCGCATGTATTCCAGGTGCTGTGGCTGTGGGAGTATTTAATGTTATTCCACAGCGTTCATTTCCCACATCCTAACACTTTGTCATATCTCATCCCCAATTCATAATCCTACAAGCTAAACCTACCCTCACGTTTAATGTGTTCGTCCATTCTAGGTTATGGGGCTCACATTCTGAACCTCCTTTATGCAGTTTCCTTTCTCTCTCTCTTATCATTCATTCCTTTTCTCAGCTGCTCCAGATTTCTACACTCCTTTCTCTCCTGTCATTCCACTCGTTCTTCTAGGTGGAGGTCTTCCATTCCATTCAGTCCCTAACTATCATTCCCAGTTCCCGTTATCTGGAATGGATCATTCAGCAGCGGCAGATTCCAGAACTCTTGCTGCTGGATCTGCAACAGTAGCAGCAAGGAACTCGTTCATTGGTTCCTTATTATTTATCACTTTGTCTTTAATCTTGTTCCTTTTGGTTCCATTTGCCCATTGCCAAATGCTCTCTCTCTCTCTCTCTCTCTCTCTCTCTCTCTCTCTCTCTCTCTCTCTCTCTCTCTCTCTCTCTCTCTCTCTTTTGAAGTAGTCGTCCTCTTTCTTCTCCTTTTCCTCTTCCATCTCTTCCTCCTCTTCTTCCTTATCTTCTTCCTCTTCCTCCTCCTCTTCTTCCTCTTCCTCCTCCTCTTCTTCCTCTTCCTCTTTCTCCTTTTCTTCCTTCTCTCTCCTTTTCTTCCTCTTCTTCCTCTTCCTCTTTCTCCTTTTCTTCCTCTTTTTCCTTTTCTTCCTCTTCCTTTCTCCTTTTTTTCTCTTCTTCCTCCTCTTCTTTCCCTTTTTCTTCCTCCTCCTCCTCCTCCTCCTCCTCCTCCTCCTCCTCCTCCTCCTCCTCCTCCTCCTTCTCCTCCTCCTCCTCCTCCTCTTCCTTCTTTTCCACCTCTTCTGCCTCCTCTGTTTTCTTCTCATCCTCTTCCTCCTCCTTCCCTCTTTCTCCTCCTCCTCTTCCTCTCCCTCCTCCTCCTCCATCCTTCCCCTATTCTTCCTCCTCCTTCTCCTCCTCCTCCTCCTCCTCCTCCTCCTCCTCAATCTTCTGCTCAAACCTCAACTTTTCAGACCTTCATTTTTCAGACCTTCAATTTCAGACCTTCACTTTTCAAACCTTCATTGTTTAAACCTTCACTGCTCAAACCTTCACTGCTGAAGCCTTCATTGCTCAATCCTTCACTGCTTAAACCTTCACTCTTCAAACCTTTATTGCTCAAACCTTCACTGTTCAAACCCTCACTGCTCAATCCTTCACTGCTCAAACCTTCACTCTTCAAACCTTCATTGCTCAAACCTTCACTGTTCAAACCCTCGCTGCTCAATCCTTCACTGTTCAAACCTTCACTCTTCAAACCTTCACTGCTTAAACCTTCACTATTCAAACCCTCACTGTTTAAACTTTCTGCTCAAACCTTCACTCTTCAAACCTTCACTCTTCAAACCTTCATTGCTCAAACCTTCATTGTTCAAACCTTCACTCTTCAACCTTCACTGCTCAAACCTTCACTCTTCAAACCTTCACTGCTCAAACCTTCACTCTTCAAACCTTCACTCTTCAAACCTTCATTGCTCAAACCTTCATTGTTCAAACCTTCACTCTTCAAACCTTCACTGCTCAAACCTTCATTGTTCAAACCTTCACTCTTCAAACCTTCACTGCTCAAACCTTCACTCTTCAAACCTTCACTGCTCAAACCTTCATTGTTCAAACCTTCACTCTTCAAACCTTCATTGTTCAAACCTTCAATGCTCAAACCTTCACTGCTCAAACCTTCACTGCTTAAACCTTCACTCTTCAAACCTTCATTGCTCAAACCTTCACTACTCAAACCCTCACTCTTCAAACCTTCATTGCTCAAACCTTCACTACTCAAACCTTCACTCTTCAAACCTTCATTGCTCAAACCTTCAATGCTCAAACCTTCACTGCTTAAACCTTCATTGCTTAAACCTTCACTCTTCAAACCTTCACTGCTCAAACCTTCACTCTTCAAACCTTCACTGCTCAAACCTTCATTGTTCAAACCTTCACTCTTCAAACCTTCACTCTTCGAACCTTCACTCTTCAAACCTTCACTCTTTGAACCTTCACTCTTCAAACCTTCACTCTTCAAACCTTCATTGCTCAAACCTTCACTCTTCAAACCTTCACTGCTCAAACCTTCATTGTTCAAACCTTCACTCTTCAAACCTTCACTGCTCAAACCTTCATTGTTTAAACCTTCACTCTTCAAACCTTCACTCTTCGAACCTTCACTGTTCAAACCTTCACTCTTCAAACCTTCACTGCTCAAACCTTCATTGTTCAAACCTTCACTCTTCAAACCTTCACTGCTCAAACCTTCACTCTTCAAACCTTCACTGCTCAAACCTTCATTGTTCAAACCTTCACTCTTCAAACCTTCATTGTTCAAACCTTCAATGTTCAAACCTTCATTGTTCAAACCTTCACTCTTCAAACCTTCATTGTTCAAACCTTCAATGTTCAAACCTTCATTGCTCAAACCTTCACTGCTTAAACCTTCACTGCTTAAACCTTCACTGCGTAAACCTTCATTGCTCAAACCTTCACTACTCAAACCTTCACTCTTCAAACCTTCATTGCTCAAACCTTCACTACTCAAACCTTCACTCTTCAAACCTTCATTGCTCAAACCTTCATTGCTCAAACCTTCACTGCACAAACCTTCATTGTTCAAACCTTCAATGCTCAAACCTTCACTGCTCAAACCTTCATTGCTTAAACCTTCACTCTTCAAACCTTCACTGCTCAAACCTTCACTCTTCAAACCTTCACTGCTCAAACCTTCATTGTTCAAACCTTCACTCTTCAAACCTTCACTCTTCGAACCTTCACTCTTCAAACCTTCACTCTTCGAACCTTCACTGCTCAAACCTTCACTCTTCGAACCTTCACTCTTCAAACTTTCACCTTTCGAACCTTCACTCTTCAAACCTTCACTCTTCGAACCTTCACTCTTCAAACTTTCACCTTTCGAACCTTCACTCTTCAAACCTTCACTCTTCGAACCTTCACTGCTCAAACCTTCATTGCTCAAACCTTCACTCTTCAAACCTTCACTCTTCGAACCTTCACTGCTCAAACCTTCACTCTTCAAACCTTCACTCTTCAAACCTTCACTCTTCGAACCTTCACTGCTCAAACCTTCATTGATCAAACCTTCACTCTTCAAACCTTCACTCTTCGAACCTTCACTGCTCAAACCTTCACTCTTCAAACCTTCACTCTTCGAACCTTCACTCTTCAAACCTTCACTGCTCAAACCTTCACTCTTCAAACCTTCATTGCTTAAACCTTCATTTCTCAAACCTTCAATGCTCAAACCTTCACTCTTCAAACCTTCACTGCTCAAACCTTCACTACTCAAAACTTCACTACTCAAACCTTCACTCTTCAAACCTTCACTGCTCAAACCTTCATTGCTCAAACCTTCACTCTTCAAACCTTCACTCTTCAAACCTTCACTGCTCAAACCTTCACTTCTCAAACCTTCACTCTTCAAACCTTCACTCTTCAAACCTTCATTGCTCAAACCTTCACTGCTTAAACCTTCACTGCTGAAACCTTCACTACTCAAACCTTCACTCTTCAAACCTTCACTCTTCAAACCTTCACTCTTCAAACCTTCACTGTTTACATTCTCTCTCTCTCTCTCTCTCTCTCTCTCTCTCTCTCTCTCTCTCTCTCTCTCTCTCTCTCTCTCTCTCTCTCTCTCTCTCTCTCTCTTTAAATCAGTCAGTTTTAGCAGATTTAGAAAGTAAATATTTTTCCTCCATTGAACATTTCAGTTTTATTTTGAGTCATTCCACTCATTTCTTCCTTAAAATCTTTCCATATATTGTTAGTGGTTATCCTTCTGTTGTCGTGGTTAACTACTCTACTGGTAGTTAAAGTAAACAGGTCCAGTGTTTACTTTTTCAGACTCGACTCCTCACAGTCTGGTTCAGTCTGGTTTTCTGTTTCCTCAGACTTAATGACTTTGCTTTTAGCCAATTTCCTTCAGACTGTTCCTTTGTGTGGTGGGGATTCTTTTTGCCTCTGTGAGTGATTTTTTAAATGTTTTTTTTATGGAGTGTTATAACAACAGAAGACTGACAGTCTTAGAGCAATAGAAGACTGTATCTGCTTTTGTTTTCTGTGTAAAACATTATATGTTGTTCACATTCAAAGTGCAATTAGGTCATCTTAGAATTTGGACTGGAAGTATCATGGTTAGGTTAGTTTGTGAAAGTGTTGGTGAGTTTCTTGATATTTCCTTTTAGATATGTTGTCAATATGTGGTGTCATTTTTTGACATATGAGGATGAATTTCATGTGGAGTTTCACTGTGATGTGTATGTGGTCGGCCCTACATTTGCAAGTGTTGGTTGTGTGAAAGATTGTGATTTTGTCATGTCCAGTTGTCAGATGGTTAACAGAATATTGTGAATATGTCCTGTTTCCAATTGTTAGTTGGTTGTTGAAAGATTGTGAATTTATCATTTGTTTCCAAGTGTTGGCTGCTTGTTGAAAGATTGTGAATTTATC
This sequence comes from Macrobrachium rosenbergii, assembly GCA_039081455.1. Taxonomy (NCBI): domain Eukaryota; kingdom Metazoa; phylum Arthropoda; class Malacostraca; order Decapoda; family Palaemonidae; genus Macrobrachium; species Macrobrachium rosenbergii. The sequence goes on from JANJGK010003432.1 coordinate 33,969, forward strand.
ATTTGTTTCCAAGTGTTGGCTGCTTGTTGAAAGATTGTGAATTTATCATTTGTTTCCAAGTGTTGGCTGCTTGTTGAAAGATTGTGAATTTATCATTTGTTTCCAAGTGTTGGCTGCTTGTTGAAAAATTGTGAATTTGTGAATTGTCCCTTGCTGGTGTGACATATTGGATTCACTGTGCTTGTCTTGTATTCCTCTGCAGTTGGGTTATTGTGCAGACTCACTCTCTCTCTCTCTCTCTCTCTCTCTCTCTCTCTCTCTCTCTCTCTCTCTCTCTCTCTCTCTCTCATATATATATTCAGTTGCCGATTAAAGTTTTTCTGTAATACTTTGTCAGTTTTATGAATTTAATGTGAGTCTTTGCTACTTTGTGTTTATTTTAGCAATGTGTTAATATATTTATGAAGCAGAGTTCTCCAGCTGTATTGTTATTCCATTATTGAAACATTTCTATAAATTATTGTGGATCCTTCTTTGGTAAGCCAGTCTGCTGACATTTCTGTCAACTGGGTTCAGTGTTTTAACAAGTCAGACTTTCCTTAGTGTTGTTCAGTGTGGTTTTCTCTCTCCTTTGACTAAAGGAGCTGTTGTTCTGAATTATTCACATTCAGACTAAGGTTTTGTTTGTGGAGATGAAAATGATTTAGCTGTAATTTAGCTCAAAGTTTTTTTGACCAGAACTTCGTAGTTTTGAAACTGAGGTAAAATGATTAAAGTACTTAGCACAAAGTGCTCAAGGTACTTTTACATGTGGGGGATTGTTGGTCCTTAGATATGTACCCCGAGTCAAAAAGACTTATTATTATTATTGTTATTAACATTATAGGAATAATACAATATTAATGTTTGTCACATCGTCATAGCAATAGTAGTAATAATTCCTTTGGGTGATTAGTTCTGAAAGACAGCTCTCACCCTTTTTGGAGCAGAGAAATCTTGGTATCCTGTTCTGTGCATGTTGAGTCTTAATTCTAAACGAAACAGTCGATTTAAGTAACATTAGAATCCACACTTTCATAATCCACTTTTAAGAGTTGATTTTTTTCAACCGTGATCAGAAGTTTGAAGCTTAAAGTTACAAGGAACATCAAGAATGTCTGTTAGACAAAGACAAAAATCTTAACTAGTATCTTTTATTTCACAGATTCAGCGAAGACAGCCACCTGGAGAGGGAGAGAGCCCCTGAGATCTGCCTGCTGGTGCAGGAAGGTAGGTCTTTCCTTCCTCAGTTCAAATCTATTAGGAATTGGTTTAAGTAACAACTCAGGAACAAGATAGTTTCAGTAACATTTCAAGAATGATAATTTTGTTAGCTTACTTTAATCAGCTGTTATGAGGACATTTGAGATTTTTCTGAGTAGGAGAGTTACAAAATACAAATGTCAGATTCACCTTTTTATTGAAACATTTAAGTACCTTAAATCACTTGCTGCATAGGGGATTGAAAAAATGAAAAGTATTAAGTGGAAATTTTCTTTTTTCTTGAAAAGAACATCATTGCATAACCAAGTCTGTTGAAATAAAAAAAAAGCAGAAATCTTATGTCCTCAAGGTGCAGTAATTCTTTGACTCTCTTCTAAAATTCCTTGTTAAACACTCTTGAGATTTGACAGAAATAAGTGTTGTAACAGGGATTCAGTTGTTAACCTTTTTCACATGATTTGAACATTGGACAAATAAGCAAGATTTATCACCCTTCTCTTGTCATGTTTTGTTAGATATATAAAAACATTAAATTTATTCCAAGACTAATTATTATTATTATTTCGCAGGTGAAGGGAAGGGGTCTTGACTATGCTCTGTAACATAGAAAGGCTGTTACTTTCCAAATGAAAAGGTAAGTTTACATAATCATGAGGTTACTGGTAAAATTGGGCTTTTATATTGACCTTACGGAAGAATTTCACAGAACAGTGAGAGAACTTTTTGTTACTCGGACAATTCAATTTTTTATGTGATTTTGGACTGCCAAAATTCTTATCTTGTCCTTTCCATCTTTGCAGGCTGTACTGTAAGGCCACTGCCAATGGAGCTACCTGGGAGTATTTTAGCCAACTGACAATGGTAAATATCAATATGAAATCAGTACTCTTTGTTGGTTAATTTTATTGTGGTTTTCTTTCTCCATTACACTCTTGAATCTTGATACAGTGTAGTCATATTTCTTTTAAAGATATTGTCATAGTATAGAAATATTAGATTTATTGCAAGACTGATTCTTCTTTTGATTTCAGATTCAGTCTAAACCCCAGGTGGCTGCTTAGAATCAATGGCCTTGTTTGAGCTTCATATATCTCCAGGTAAGTTGGAATCATATTGGAGGATCTTGGTAAATTTCCACTGTCTTCTCTGATGGGCTTTGCATGTGACAATTTCCCTTAATCTTTTTCATCTGTGCCTTTTTTGCACTTTTTTCAAAAGGTGCTTTTGGTCATTCATCTGTCCTACTTTCTGCCCCTTTTATCCATATGTTGTGTGTTGTAGCCTTCCTGGAATGTCAGTATAACTGTCAGTCTTTGCTTTCTTCTGTAGATCATCCTTCTGTAGCTCTTTTCTACAATACACTGCTGTATGAATAAGTGTCGTCTGCCATTCTTCCTCCTCTTGAAAATCATCTGTTAAGAACCGAGGTTTTCGGCCCTTAAGAAAAACACAGGATCTTTATAGATGGAAAAACTATTGGGGCTGCTCTGGCTAATCGACAGCTCGCACACACAAAGAAGGAGGAATAACAAAAATACAGGAAATGGTTATAAAAATAGATTTATTAATATTAAACTTAATAATCTTAAATAAAAAAAGAAAACCATAACAAAATGAGCCAGGTCCGGGCCGCGAAACACAAAAATAAAGCAGTATTACTTTATATAAAAAAAGAAGTACCAGCAGCAGTCGATACAAAAAAAAAGCCATCTCCAGCGAAGTCCACCAACTAACGACAACAGGCCGTATTATCACGACGTCCTGCTGCCGTCTCGCCAAAATACAAAGGACACGGGGCCACTGCACCCGAGCCAAAACTGCCGACAGGGTCTCCACCTGCGGCCAACAAACAACCATCTTCGTTGGTGCGCTGCTCCAGTCTGGGCCCAAACACCGGCTGCCCAAGAAACGTCCTCAAAGTCGAACTGCTGCTGGTACTCAAAAGTTCTCTTCCCCAAGAGAACAACCTGTTCGCTACTGCTGCCCGAACCTGACTAAAAGTTGGCGCCACGCCACCACAGACGTCAACAATCCTGTGAAAATAAGAGGGGAGGGGAGAGGGTTAGCCAAATAAATAAACAGGTAACTACCGTACCGCCCATAGAACAACCAAAGATCCTAACACCTTCCCCCCCGACAGAAAAAAAAAATTACAATTTTTTTTTCCAAAATAACCAACCTCCTCCTCCAATGTGGTGAAAACTCCGACAACCAGAGCAGAGCCAATCCTGTCACGGTCGCCATTGTAACGACCCGAGTGGGTCGTTATGCAGGTTCTTTAATATACTCAGGACGGGGCTGTCATGACTGACGGCAGATGCAACAAACAAAGGAGGGGAAAACAACAAAAACAATAAAATGAGTTTAAAATTAATTTATTTACAATATTTATAAGTGAGTCAGGTCTGGTAAAAAGTTAAAAAAACCATAAATACAAAAATAAGCCAAAAGGCAGCAGCAAACAAAGGCAAGTTAAATAAACAAAAAGTAGCATTAAACAAAAAAAAGGCAAAAATAAACAACAGCAGGCAGGAAAAAAAATACCAAACATACGTCCTCCATCGGGGCACCAAGACAGCCCTCAGCTGTGCAACAGGGACAAAAATCCACCAACCAGAAAACCCCGATGGAGACGTCAGGACAGCCTCACGCTGTCATCAAAGATGAGCAGCTCGTGGTCACACGACTACTCATGGTCACACTCCACCTCTACGACGTGCTCCACTTCGTAGGCGTGCTCCAATTTGCTGCTCAAAAACTCGACCAACGTCGACTCCAAAAAACTGCCTGCTGCTGCTGCCACTGCCGCTACCTTCGCTGCCCTACCAGACCCGACTGGCGAAAGAAAAACGGCAGCTCACCGACGAGAACATCAAAACAAAAAAAACTTGAAGGTAAGGAGGCAGCAATCCACAAAAGGGAACGAGCGGGGAACCAGCAGTTCCCGCAAAACCATCACTTAACGTGACATCATCCTTGGTTTTTCATGGCCTCATCATGTAGTCATCATGTGGTCTTAAGATGTTCCTGTGTGTCGTCCTTAATCAGTGTCACCAATCTTTTGTATTAGATGTTTGTTATGGCTATTGGCATCTGTTCTTTCACAGCAGTTATCTGAATTTTCTCTTGACATATTAGTTTTTGACTGCCTCCATTCCCTTGGTTTCTTAGTTTCTGTTTCACTTTAACTGTTCGAATATTTATACTGTTCTCCTTTTTTCTTATAACCTTTTTCAGTTCTGGCCTTAAGCCGTCTGGTCCATTTTCTTCTCCAGTTTATCGTATCATTTCTTCACATTTCCCTCGTTTCGTTTAGACATCCACATTATTCTTATAAAACTTACTGTTTTATATGTCCCCTTCCTCATACTCCTTTTGTGACCCTCTTTCTTAATTCTTCCAATCCTCTTCATTCAATATTTGTTTTGTTCTGTTCTCGTGCATTTTGTTAATTTCTTCTAACCAGAACCGTTTCATTTGCTTGCAGAGTTTCTTCTCGTTAATGTGTCTCCCCTTCTGTCATAGATCCTGAATTTGTTCCTCTCCCGTTTTCTCTTATATTTTTCTATGCTACCTCTTATTACCCCCTTTCCCACTTCCTTTCCTCTTTCTTGCTTTCCATCCGCTGCAACTCTCCCTTTTCATTGTCTTAAGCACTGATTGGCTGAAAGTACGACAGCGTTCGGCTTAGTCAGATTCTCATTAATTAAATTAGTTCACCTATTTTTATACCCTTGCCACTCTGCCATCTTGTGTTGATTGTACTAAAATCTTGAATGCCCCCTTCTTTGCCCATCATTGGGTATTTTGCAAATTATTCAGGGTATCCCATAGCTTTGTCCAATTCAGCACCAGCTTTTAAAGCCAGATATCAGGGTAATATAAAGCCTTGCCAGCTTTCATTCTGCTCTTCATGATACGAAAATGGAGATTGTCCCTATTATTGCCTTTTTTGGGTGTTGCTATTAATGAAATAAGTCAGTTTTTAAGTAGTATTGTGGAATTTTAAAAGAAACTGTGTACTATTAAAGCCTTTAAGTTGACCTGCTGCACCATGAACTCATTTTGACTTTTGTTTTACAGGTTGCCAGCAAGTGCAGTTCACCCCCAATAAGGTGGTAAGTGTCCAAATTTTGTTGTTTTTTTTCATATTTTCTTCATTTTCCTAATGTAGGCCTCATCTTGTACCTCTTAAACACTTTGAATCCTTTTTTTTTTTATTGAAATTTCCTTTTCATTCTCGTTATATCTTTGTCTTTGAGTTTTCTGAAGTTGAGTTTTCTGGGGTGTCAGTCATTTTAGGATATATAAATCAAGATTAAGTTGTATAAATTACAATACTGCTTTCAGGCAATCCAAAAGTTTTTGCCAAAGTGTTTGTGAAAGTTTGTTCAGTAGCTGTTGATTGAATGCAGGAATATGTTGTGCAGTATCCGAGACTGTGCTTCTGATCAGGCTTAATAGCTGTTGCAAATATGAGTGCCAGAAGGTGCCTGTATTTTTGAGGTTATAATTGAAGAGGAAATTGAGTTCAGTGGTGTGATTTAACTACGGTTTTTAACTAACCAAGGCCTTGGTTTTTCTCCTCTTTGTCAGTTATTCTTACACATTTCCAACACCTCCTTTGATAATTGACAGTCTGGAGTCTTGTCTTGACATAATATATTCCAATTGATACACAATACAGATTTCCACACCCCACACTTATCGTAAAACATCTGTGACCTTCCTAAAAGATTCTCTGTTACCAACGCTTTCTCTCCTCCTACCTGTTCTTTTGACATTGCATATTTCCAGTTACCATAAGAGTTCATTTTGTTGGCATTGATTTTCCTTTCACTCCATTCCACTCGTCCGTCTGTTAAGTGTCTGCGTTACGTCTTCCTCAGATTCTGCAATTCATGTTGGTCGTCTGTTTTTAGCAGATCCAAAAGACTAGTGCTTTTTATACTGCTTTTTAGTTCCGTCTTTTACCCAGGTAAACAAGGAAGGACCCAGTGCTGTTTGTACTTCAATTTGACACTTCTGCTCTTATCTCAGTCTGTATCTTGTGTTATGGTACCCAAACATCAGCTCAAATGGTCAGTTTGATGTACAGTGTCTTCTGTTTTAGTGGTTCCCATCTAATTGTTGTTTGGCAGACTATCAAACATCTTTTTAGAAACAACAAATTTGTGGTATAATCTCTAGTAATTACTTGGTACTTGTGAAGTTCCTTCGTCCTAAAGACATCTTTGTATTGTTTATTTCTTTGACATGAAGCCAAACTGACAGTTATGTATGATTCTTAATAACGAATACTTTACGTTTGCCTTTCCAAGTTTATATTGTCAAACATTTTCCACTATTCTGGTCCTAGCCTTCTTGTGTAAGCTTTTCATTTATTGTAGTAGTTCGACAGTGATTGGGTTTTCTGTGCATCTAGCAAATACATTTTTAATATTCATGATTATTTTGTAGCCTTCTAATGGCTCTCCTTAATTATCAGGTCTTGATTCAATATTGGTACCTGTGTTTTGTCAACTCCTCCAGTTATCTTCATTCATTTGCCATTATATTAATGAGAATAAGGCTCTTCTCTTTCCACCATTATTTTGTTTTGTATTTCTCTTCAGTCTACCTTTTGAATACTTTGCTTATTTCACATCTTGACTGGCTTACTTCGTCCATTTTGGTATCATGAATATTTTCTATCCTTTTATAGTGTTGATTTGCTGATTCAGTGCCTCCCAGATCTCGTTTGCCCTTTCCACCTGCCTCAACACCATTCTCATCTCCATGTAAAGTGTGATCACTCTATTTTCCCTGCCTGTCCATTTGACAGGACTTGATGGATGCCCTCTGGCCTTCAGTTACCGTTGGCACATCTTAATCCCACCAATGCGTCTTTCATTTGCTTGTATTTTTAGTTCATACTCCTTTGATTTTAGTGTATTTAGTCTCTCATCCTGCAACTAGGATCCTTCGCTTGCAGTGTGCCACGTCTCCGAAGATTCTGATAGCTGTGGAATTAGTGCCTCTTTTGTTTAATGTCATCTGCACCATTTTTTTGTTGTTGTTTTTTCTCTTCCAGGCCTCCTGTGTCCGTCCTGTGAAAGAATCCTTCCTTAATATCTGTTTGTGGATGAAAAATCTTCCCCTCATTCACACACACGTGCTTTCAGCTTCCAATTCCGTATGACTAAACTTGTCGTCATACATTTAAACCATTCTTTTCAGTATTCTCATTTCTTTCAGTGGTTATGCTTTACCAATCGCATACTTCATTTCTGTCGTTGTGGATATTTGGTTTCAGCCAGTTACCTCAGTAGCGCAGTTGGTCGTCTTGGTGTTTTCCTATATTGAAATCAGAGCTTAATGTCCTTGGTCTTTTTATGTTGGCATACAGTGGGACATCACATGCCCACCCTCATCCCATATTTGACACCAATATAATCTTTGCTCTTCAGTCCCTTCTGCTTCCTTTAGACTGCAGCCTGCTATACAGTCTGCTCCATTGCCCAGACCTTTGATACCTGAGTATTGACTATCCTTGGACCCTCCTTGAAAGAGGTCAGTTACATACTTTCTGCATCCCCAACAATTATTGCAGCTCCACTGCTATGAGGCCATCAGAATTTATCTCATTCTTCTGCTATTTCCATCATCCTCTTTTAGTACTGATTTGTTTTGTGGTTCTTCTTGACTTCCCTGATACGATTTCTCTCTATAATACATGATTGATACTTTTTTTTTTTATTCATGTGTTCTCTACTGCATAGGTTTCTCTGTACAGTTCTTTTGGCCGTGAACTTCATTCTAAGTTGTCCTCCTGTTAGCTTTTATTATGCTCTCACTTGGATTACTGCATTTCTTAAACGTGCTTTGCCAGTTATGAAACGTGTTTCATTTGTATGTTGACCTCTGGGCTTCTTATTATCAACTTTTCCCCCTCACTTAAACATTGTAGCCAACAACTGTGCCGTGGCCTGACTTGAATTGTACAGCTTTTCCTGTTGCATCCTCAGAACCATCACTGTCAGCCCTACTTGTCCACTGAAGTCTTTTCCTTCTATCATAATCCCTGAAGGTAGAACTGGTAGATAACCTTGCCCAGAAACTCTTATTCCGCTTAGTTTGGTCTGTGTTTGTGGAGCATAGACTTAGAACACAGGGTTTACCCTATTTCTGAAGGCCATATTTCCTAAACCACCAATTGTTTTATTTCTTTTGGCCCTTTATATATTAGCTTTTGTGTGCACAGTCATAGGTGTTTTCTTGTTAGTGTTGCACCTCCATACTTTGCTGCTGTTCTTAAAAGTTTGGTGTTGAAAGCAGTGTTCTTGACAAGATTTTGTTGGTTTAAGGAAGTGTAGTTGGTGGCTAATTTTCCGAAGACGTAATTGCAAGCGCTCGGCCACATTGCAAATTCCATCTCTCTCTGCCTGATTCTCCTTCATGAAAAGCATTCCAGCACTCTTATGCAAGATGTTTGTGAGAAGCTGTCTCATGGAGGTATTTGTGTGCGAAGTTTCCCTGCGATTTTCAGGGGCACTCCTCTGTAATTACTATGCTGCTTTCATAGTGACTGCATTTCTGATACTGCAGTTGCTTTTGCTTGTGTCATCATTGCCAAGTCAGTCGTGCTACAGTTATGTATGTAGGTAGGAAGGGTGATTGTTGTTCAGCCATTTGTGGAATTGTGTCAAAAGTTTAGACTATGGTAATTTGGACTGACTTGCTGGATAGGGTTGGCCAACATTCAGTTGATTATTCATACTCATGTTTTCCTGTGCAATGAAGAGAGGAAGGGACATCATATGCATGATAAGTAACAAAATGTATTAAGCAGGGAAAGCAGGCTGAACAGATGTTGCCTACGTGTACATATATGTTGAATTTGCAATGTGTAGGGTTTGGGAATGGTGGGCATAATACTGAAACTACTGTACGTAATCAGTACCAGAAGGTTTAAACAGTTGCAAATTGTAATCTTCAGATAGTGCAAAGAGCATAGGGTTTGAATCTTCAACATGAGCTGTTCTTGCAATGAGAGAGGTTTATGATTGATTAATCTCCATTCTCTCGTCTCTCACATTCCACTGACTTCCCACCTACTCCAAGTGTGTCTGTAGGCTATTTTGATATGGTTCTTGGACCTTCATAATGGTCTGTGGAGTAATTTTCATATTCAATACTATTGTGACTTTGTTGTGGTTCTTCCCTTCTCATCACACACCTGAAACATCATGCTTTTGGTTTTAGTGTCCCCCAGTTGGTGGAATCCAGCTCTTGCAAGTACCATGTCTCCCAAGATGGTGGCCATTTGTGGACCTGCCATCTTCTCTGTTTTTTGTGTGTCTGCATCAGTGTTATGGTAGTTTTTCTCTTCCAGTTCTATCTCAATCATGCAAAAGTGTCACTCTAATTTTTCTGTGACTGAAAAATCTCCTCCACTTTCACCTTGTTCGTGTGCTTCCAGCTGTTTACTCCGTGTAACAAAACTTACCACAAATAGATGTAAACATTCTTTTCAGTATTCTTATTTCTTCCAGTGGTTATTTTGCTTCCTCAATTGTATATTTCATTTTCTATCACAGTGGACATTTTGTGCCATCCAACTCACCCAGCAGCACAGTTGGTAGTCTTCCTGTTTACCTCATGTCAGCTTCTCCAGTTATCGTCATTTATTTTTTATTACTTTATGGGAAAACTGCTTTTCCTGTTGCATCATTTTGTGGTTATATTTCTTCCTTTCAGCACATCGTAATTCCACCACTACGTCTCCCATTTGCTTACACTTTTACTCTTGACTTTTTTTTTATTTTAGCCTATTTAGTAATGTCTCCTAAGTTGTTAGTAGTTACAGAGATCCTCTTTCGTCTGTTGTGACCTGTGCATTATTTTTGCAGTTCATTTTCTGCCCAGTCCTACTGTATTCTTCCTGTGAAAATTTCATTCCTTAATCTGTTTTTAGCAGAAAAATCTTTTCATTCACTTTTTTCATTCTTGTCATATGTCACAAACTTATGAACATAAATTTTCACCATACTTGACTGATTCAGTATACTTATTTCTTGAAAAGGTTATTCAGCTTCACCAATCCCAGATTTCATATCCTGTTGCAATGCAAGTGTTGTCATCCAGCTACCCAGTAGCACAAATGGTCTTCTTCATGTTTTCCTGTATTGATCACAGAGCTGACATGTTCGTAGTCTATTGTCATGAACATACAATGGGACATCGCACCGCCTATCCTCAACCCACATTTGATGTTACCAATTTAATCTGCTGCTCTTCAGTCCCTCCTGCATCCTTTTGACTCCAGTGCAAATTTTATATGAACTTGATACTGTACTTAACCGCCAGCCCATAGACACTTAACTTTACTAATAGCTCTCCACGTCCTAGTCTGTCCAAAGGCTTTATTTAATGTACAGTACATACGTACTGAGCGCGTGACATGTCATGTGTTCTCTTCATAGCATTCCCAGCAAAGAGACTTCATTCATTGTAGCCTGTCTTCATGAATTTTTACTGTAGTCCCATATTTCTAGTTCAGTTCTTCCCTGGCATTAGATTGTGATGTACCTGTATTTACAAGACTTAAAATGCTTGGTTTCTTACGGAGTCTCTTGAGTTTATATCTTCATCTTGAAGCCTCTGGTCTTGTGCATAATCATATTGGGTGATGCCAGAACCAAATATTGGCAAACATCTACTGATTTTCTGTACACCACACTACAAATGCATTTCCTTTGTCTCACTCCAGATGGTCTTGGCACTCAGTTCTTCATTTGTAATTTGATCTTGTCACTTTGCTGTGGGTTGAAATTTAGCAAATGTATGGTCATACCATTTCAGGCTTTCCATTCTGTTTCATTGGCTACATCCCTTTTGCAATGAGAAGCATTTAACATCAGTAGTAATTTCATATTTTGCTTATGGGATATCCCTTTACAAGTGGTACGGCTATTCTGCTTCCTCCAGCTCATGATTCTGTTTTCTTATGACCTTCAAAGTATCTGCTTTACATCCCAATGAGCCACAAAGGTACCACAAGTGTTGTACTATAAGTGCAGTACCTTTCTTTTGGGCTGATTTGATCCTACATAATTTTGGCATTGAAAATCTGTTAATGTATTGCTCTGTAGAACATCTGTTGTGATGCTTGAATTGTTACACAGTGCAGTTTACCCCCACATATTCAAGATTCACATTACAAATACAATCAGCACCTCAAGACACTTTATATACAGTACTGACCTTCTTTGTGATACCCACCTAAATGCTTTTTTGGTAGTCTGTCATATACCTTTCTAATAAACACATATTTGTGGTGTAATCTCTTAGTAATTGCTTAGGAAATCAGATGTCATCTCATCATACTCTATGCTTATGTCTTTGACGCAAAGGCAAACTGTCAGATGTCAGTTTTGGTCAAGCACCTTCTCCAATGTTTTCATGCTCAGGGATTATCTTATTTTCTATAGTCTTTACTCGTCAGTAATTTACAGTTTCCTTAACCGTCAAATATTTTCCATTCTCCCGGTCCTAACCTCCTTGTATCAGGTTTTCCTTCGTTCTGATAACTCGAGATTGATTGGTTTTCTCTGCATCTAAGAAATCCATGGTTGTTTTTGGTAGTTAGGAAAGGCTGTCTTCAATTGTTAGGTTTTAATTCAGTATTGGTACCTTTGTCGTGTCAACTTCTCCTGTTATCGTCATTCATTTCTTATAGTTTGAGAATATTGCTTGTCTTTTTCCATCATTCTTTTGTTTCATATTTTTCTCATTTCATTTATTTTCCTGTATTGAACGCAAAGCTAACTTGGTCTCGATCTTTAGTTGTCAGTATACAATGGGACATCACCCCACTTTTGCCATCACCAAATTTAATCTGCTCCACTTCAGTCCCTACTGATTTTTTGTACCCCAGTACCAGTTCCATATCCACTTGATACTGTACTTGAAACTCCTTCCCATATGCACTGACTGTGTTTAATAGTTTTCCAAGTCCCAGTCTGTCCAAAGGCTTTACGTAATGTACAGTACGTACGTACTGAGCTTGACATGTCGTATTCTCGTTATGGCATTCTCAGCACAAAGACTGCATTCGTTGTAGCCTATCTTCCTTGAACTTCAACTTTGCTACCATATCTTGAGTCCAGTTCTTCCCTGAAACTAGATTGCAACATTCCTGTATTTATGGCATGCTTAAAGTGCTTGATTTCATGGGGATATCTGTGTTTGTAATTCTACTGTCATGGGAGCAGTCGGCAAGAATTATTCTTTTTGAAATCTCAACCGTGATTATTCTTCCTTACTCTTATTGGTCTTGGACCCTCCAGTGATACTGTAGTCATTCTGTAAAGAGCTCGGTTAGAAATTGTTCATCTTGAACACTACTTGCAGCTCCATTGCTATGAGACCATCAGCCTTTATTGAATTATTCCGCTGCCATTTCCTTTATCCTCTTTTAGAACTGATTTGTTTGTGGGCCATCAACATCGTTATAAGCTGCCCTTCTGTTAACACTTACGATGTTCTCGCTTGGATTACTGCCTTTGTTGAATGTTTTAGTGTGTGTCTAGTTTTTTACTTGATCTTGAAGCCTCTCGTCATGTCCATAATCATCTTTGGTGATGCCAGAACCAAGCATTTGCAAACATCTACTTATTTTCTCTACACTGTACTATAACCCTGCTTCCTTCCTCCAAAACCAGATGTTCTTGACACTGTTTCCATTTGTAAAATGATCTTCCCAGTTTGCTCTGTCCTGAAATGCAGGATATATATGGTCATACCATTCCAGGGTCTCCTGTAACTTAGGCTATATTGGGGGAATTTTCTTAGACAAAATAAACTTAACAGGGCAAGAAAGGAGTAGCAGGCTAACTGGTAATTATTGGTACTCCAGTGTGCTTTGATGTATTGTCAGTGCTTCTCTGGTGCAGTGTATTGTTTATAGACTTGGTCTAGTTTATTGTGTATGCCAGTTAGTACAAAATATTAAGACTGGATATTTTGGAAGTTCACTGGGGATGGAAAAGACAGGGCCTTGAATTTATGTCATATGGTACTTTTTTCTTGTCTTCCAGTCACTGGAAGTTTGGTCTTACACTGATTTTCAGTCCTTTCATTTCCAAACACATTCATTCTTTAGAACATTTCTCTAACTTTGTCCTCAGATTACACTGTTAGCGCTATTTCTTCCGCTTGTAGAATTCCCCATTTACTTTAATAAACACCAAAGGACTCATGGGTAATCCACTGTTGTCACTCTAGGTTTTGTGTTATGGGGTAGCATCACTAGTTCAAAGTGTCTTTCTGGTAGCTTTTGCCTATGTGATGTATAATTGTTGGTCAAATGCCTTCTCAGAATCCACAAATAAGTTTTATGTTACATTCTTCAGGGCCACATTTTAGACTGTTTGTGTTCTGGTAACCTCTGTTGGCAAACGAACAATTGCAGTATCAGTTTTAGCAACATTTCTCAGTTTTATTCCAGCGACTTCTGATGCAATCGTATTCCTCCTAAATTTACATATTGTAGAGTGTCACCTTTTCCCTTGTTTATTATAAAATGCTCTTTTCCCTGTCTTTCCTCTTTTCTTTCCTTGTCAGGCTTTCTTATTTTCTGATCTGTTCGTCAATGACTTGGCCGTTAATGCTCTTAGCCGGTTGCTTGTTTCAGATAGGGATTATACTGAGATCAGATGTGTCACCTTCATTCCAAAAAATGACTTTTAGAGGAGCAGTAGATTTGGAAATATCAGGGGGCAAAGACCTGTAGGATAGCCCAGGAATTCTTGAAAAGATAGTTCTGATAGTTGAGGAAGTCAGATCACAAGACGTAGAGTGGAGAGAGTTTGTCTAATCCGACAAAGGTTAAATCTGACACAAACTTTGAGATATGGATTTCATTCTTGTATACATTGCCCTACTTCTGTCTCTTCTCCAGCCATTGCTTCTCTGACTTGTATGCTTATTGCATTTTAAATCTTGTTTATACTTCATGCCACTATCGACTGTATTTATACCTCCATCTTATTTTACCTCCTGTACACAACAAATATCCATACCTCTTCTAGCCAAGATCTCCTTAGTGTTGCCTGCAAGCATGAAACAATATGGCCCACTTAACCCAAGTTCTTTGAGGAAATGCATGAATATTTTATGGCTAATTAATCAAAAACCACATAAGAATATTGCATACATATCCCACACTGCAGTGAATCAGCTCAAACATGGTCATTCAATATGAGGGGTGTCAGAAAATTGAGGATTATATCAACTTGCCATATTAAGGAATGATTTTATGCAACGTAATAAGATTCCTTCTTACCATGTTCAACAAAAGTTTTTCAATTTCATTGGCATAAAGTCATCAGCACAAACAAAAGCACACCACAAACATGACCCCTAGGAGAGTGTAGGGAAAACCAAAGAAAGCAGTGGCTTTCATAATTCTTAGAATTCACACCCCTGTAAAGTACAGTATGGCAGTCGAGGGGTTTTACGGCACTAGATCACTCCTTTCCTCTCCACCCACCTCATATCAGTAACCTGTCAGCATATATACATTGCATAGGTACTTTGCCAGGCTTGAACATTGGTAGTGTTTGTGCTCCCGTCTGGAAGTGGGATCTTTGCTATGTACAGACATCGGTACGAAGTGTTCTTATATTCACAAGTCTTGTTCATTGTGGTTACATTCATATACTCATTGGTAAAAAACAAAAGTCTTGTGAACAATAGTGTTATGGAAAGTGCAGTTAACTCAGGAGTTCCTGTACTTGGTTGAGAATTGCAAATGTAGGGAATTACTGTCCTTCTTAATAGTTAAAAACTTTGTTAGTTGATGTTTCTAATGTTTACACTAAACAGTGATGTCCCTTTCCTTGTCTTTAGGCTGAGTGCATCTCTGTACTCTTCTGTGTTCCCTTAACCACTGCCAAAAAATTGGCAGTCTAGTGGCTTAGATTGTTGAGGCTAATAGTTTGTGAGAGAGAGGCATTGTTTCCCAATGGTAGTTATTTCCAGAATTTTGCTTCTCCTGGAGAAAGGTTCCCTTTGGTTGGATGTTCTTGTAATTTCTTCCTGCACTGTAATGTTTGGTGAAGTTTTTACATCATCATCATCAGGTAATCAAGTGTTTGTGCGGCTTCGATGTGTGTGCTGTTTGTTAGATGTGGCGAGGTGCATGTCTAGTGTTGAGCACATGTTTGCAGGGTGCTACTATTTGCAGTGGTATTGTTGGTCTGCCAAAGTTCCATCTTGTTCCTGGTCTCAGCCTCTCCTGTCTCGTTTTCTAAAGGCATGTGTTCGTTTCTACCTCACCGTACGAGTATATCCCACAGTGGCCAGACATTAGTGATAAGTATTTGATGACTTATGATCCAACATTGGGTAACTTGTTACTCTTTAGGAAGCATGACCAGCCTCCTTCCCACTCTGTGTCCTAATATTGCAGGGGTGACTCTAAGTTTGTTTGAACAGTAATTAAGCTCTTTTCAATAGAAATAGGTTAGGCCGTTACGTTTCTGTTCTGATGTGCTGGTAAATATATGGTTTAAGAACACAGGGTCTCTTCTTGCTTACGTTTATTATCTAAGAGATGAAGCACGAGACGTAATAAAAGCAGATCTGCCAAGCGGCTGCTCCTTGAGCTATGTGCAACCTGCAGTTGGTTGCATTCTGTATGAAAATATATGTCGACATTATAACATCCTCCTTTTATTTTTCAAAGGAAGCGATTACACAAAGCTACATTAAACAAGGATATCTAACTTTGGCATCAAGTACACTTCTGAGATAACCAAGACTGAGATTCAATACTGTGGATAGCACTTTGGTCTCACTACATCTCAAGACATTGAATACATTTTGTCAGCAAACTTAGATGTTAATTCATTATTTGTTGATGTAACAGGTTTATCAATGGTTACTTTACTCTCAGCATTAGGTAGAGTTTTACTCGCACAGACATCACTCTCAAAAGTTATTGGTTTACTTATAGCAGGAGTGTTAACACGTTTTGTCATTTCTCGTACATCATTGGGTGTTTCCCTTAAATGTACTGTTTCTTCTTAACAATTTACCCTCACTTTCAATTAAGTCTGACCTATTAACTTTTTCCTACTCCCTTTGTCGTTGCTCTTCCCTTCTCGTCACACACCTGAAACATTATGCTCGTTGGTTTTAGTGTCCCCCAGTTGGTGGAACCCAGCTCTTGCAAGTACCATGTCCCCCAAGATGTTGGCCATTTGTTGACTTCCCACCTTCTCCGTATTTTATGTGTCTGCATCAGTGTCATGGCAGTTTTTCTCTTCCAGTTCTATCTCCATCATGCAAGTGTCACTCTTTAATTTTTTTGTGACTGGAAAATCTCCTCCACTTTCACCTTGTTCAGGTGCTTCCAGCTGTCTGTTCCATGGAACAAAACTTACCACAAATAGATGTAAACATTCTTTTCAGTGTTCTTATTTCTTCCAATGGTTATTTTGCTTCACCAATTGTATATTTCATTTACTATCACAGTGGACATTTTGTGGCATCCAATTCACCCAGCAGCACAATTGGTCGTCTTCCTCTTTTCCTCTTGTCAACTTCTCCAGTTATCGTCATTCATTTTTTATTGGTTTATGAGAAAACTGCTTTTCCTGTTGCATAATTTTGTGGTTATATTTCTTCCTTTCGGCACATCGAAGTTCCACCACGACGTCTCTCGTTTCCTTGCACTTTTACTCTGACCTTTTTTTTATTTTAGCCTATTTAGTCATGTCTCCTAAGATGTTAGTAGTTAGAGATATCCTCTTTCGTCTGGTTTGACCTGTGCATCATTTTTGTGGTTCATTTTCTGTCCGGTCCTACTGTATTCTTCCTGTGAAAGTTTCATTCCCTAATCTGTTTTTGGCAGAAAAATCTTTTCATTCACTTTTTTCATGTCATGTGTCACAAACTTACAAACATAAATTTTCACCATACTTGACTGATTTAGTATACTTATTTCTTGAAAAGGTTATTTTGCTTCACCAATCCCAGACTTCTTATCGTATTGCAATGCAAGAGTGTTGTCATCCAGCTACCCAGTAGCACAAATGGTCTTCTTCCTGTTTTCCTGTATTGATCACAGAGCTGACATGTTCGTAGTCTGTTGTCATTAACATACAATTATTCTGATTCATAGAGAATAAGTAGAGCATTTCAAATCGTCAGTGTTATCGTGCAGCCTAAACGATTCGAAACATACTAACCCAATCGTAGCCTCGTGCAGCCTAAACGATTCGAAACATACTAACCTAATCGTAGCCTAAGTCTTATACCATGACACCCAGGTTACTTCATTCTTATGCTAGTTCAAATTGCAATTAAATTAATACAATGCGTTGTGTAGATTAATCTAAACACAAACGATATAAACTTACTGTTGGTGCATTCAATGTTCCTAGCTTGAAATACAGGAGATCAGATGGGCGTGAGCACAATCTCTACTTGTAACTCTCATCCAAAGCACACCTCAAGAAATGCTCCTTACATTTAGATATGCATATTTCGTAATTGAATTTTTCCCTGAATGTACTTTAAGATGAAAAGGAATACTTAAGTGGACATAAAGGCACGGACAAGTATGGCTGTATTCCCCCTTCTTGAGTCCTTACTAGCTCGAACCACACTGTATCAAGGCTGTGAAGAGACTGCCTTCGTGGTCGTCTTTGACGACACCCAACATTCGACTAACCACCGGACAAACAACCAGTACTGGTAGTTAAGCACTATTACACGTATACTTACAATTAGATACAATGAACAGCCAAAACAATGCTTTTCGTTATTAAATGCAAGCACAACAAAGCATAATATCCCCTTTTAATAATGTGCATTTCCACTTTACGTAAATTTAAAGAGAATACATAAAACTATACCGCAACTTGCAGAAAAGTATAATCTCTCTTGTCAAAGTTTCGACAACAGTGGGACAGCGCACTGCCCGACCGCATCCCATATTTGATGTCACCAATTTAATCTGCTGCTCTTCAGTCCCTTCTGCATTCTTTTGACTCCAGTACCAGTTTTATATGAACTTGATACTGTCCTTTAAACCACCTGTCCATATACACTTAACTTTGCTAATAGCTCTCCACGTCCCAGTCTTCCAGAAGCTTTATGTAATGTACAGTACATACATACTGAGCTTGTGTCATGTCCTGTGTTCTCTTGGTAGCATTCCCAGCACAGAGACTTCATTTGTTTTAGCCTGTCTTCATTAAATGTAGTCCCATATTTCTAGTTCAGTTCTTCCCTGTCCCTAGATTGTGATATACCTGTATTTACAACACTCTTGAAATGCTTGATTTTTTAGGGATATTTGTGCTGGTAATTCTCCATTCATGGGAGAAGTCAGACTGCGGTACACTCCACTCCACTCCACTTGGCAGAATTATATTCCTGTTGACACCTCAACAATGACTATCCTTACCTGCTTTTATTGTTGGACCTTGCGGTGGTACTGTAATAATTCTCTGGAGATAACGGTTGCAAGACTTCATGCAGCTCCATTGCTAAGATGCCATCAGATCCCATTATTCTTCTATGTCCATTATCCTCTTTTAGTGCTGATTTGTTCATTGACTACTTTATCTTTTTCTCTCTATAATACAATGTTTATTCATACTTATTTTGATTCATGCAGTCTCTCCTGCATAGGTTTCTCTGTCATCGTCATTATAAGCTGCCTTCCTGTTAACAATATATATGGTCTGACTGAGATTCCTGCCTTTGTTGAATGTTATGGAGTCTCTTGAGTTTATATCTTCATCTTGAAGCCTCTCGTCTTGTGCATAATCATCTTGGGTGATGCCAGAACCAAATATTGGCAAACATCGACTGATTTTCTCTACACTACACTACAAATGCATTTCTTTGTCTCAATCCAGATGGTCTTGACACTCAATTCTCCATTTGTAATTTGATCTTTTCACTTTGCTGTGGGTTGAAATTTAGCAAATGTATGGTCAAACCACTTCAGGCTTTCCATTCTGTTTCAGTGGCTGCATCCCTTGCAATGAGAAGCATTTAACATCAGTAGTAATTCCATATTTTACTTACGGGGTACCTCTTTACATGTGGTACGGCTATTCTGCTTCCTCCAGTTCATGATTTTGTTTTCTTATGACCTTCAAAGTATCTGCTTTACATTCCAATGAGCCATAAAGGTACCACAAGTGTTGTACCATAAGTGCAGTATCTTCCTTTTGGTCTGATTTGAGCCTATGTAATTTTGGCGTTGAAAATCTCCTCTTATCGTGTTGCTCTGCAGACCATCTCTTGTGATGCTTGAATGGTTACATAGTGCAGGTTACCCCCACATATTCAAGATTGACGTTGCAGATACAATCGGCAAATATTTCCCACTCTCCTGGTCCTAACCTCCTTGTATCAGGTTTTTACTTCGTTCTGGTAGCTCGAGATTGATTGGTTTTCTCTGCATTTAACAAATTCATAATTATTTTTGGTAGTTAGTAAAGGTTGTCTTCAATTGTCAGTTTTAATTCAGTATTGGGACCTCTGACGTGTCAGCTTCTCCTGTTATCCTCATTCATTTCATATAGTTTGAGAATATTGCTGGTCTTTTTCCATCATTCTTTTGTTTCATATTTTTCTCATTTCATTTTATTTATTTTCCTCTACTGAACACAAAGCTAACTTGGTCTCGATCTTTAGTCGTCAGCATACATTGGTACATCACTCCACATTTGACATCACCAAATTTAATGTGCTCCACTTCAGTCCCTACGGTGTTTTTTTTTTTTTTTAACCCCAGTACCAGTTTCGTATCCATTTGATACTGTACTTGAAACTCCTTCCCATATGCACCGACTGTGTATAATAGTTGTCCAAGTCTGTCTGTCCAAAGGGTTTACATAATGTACAGTACATACGAACTGAGCTTGACACGTGTTTTCTTTATGGCATTCTCAGCACAAAGACTGCATTCGTTGTAGCCTATCTTTCATGAACTTCAACTCTGCTACCATATCTCGAGTCCAGTTCTTCCCTGAAACTAGATTTCAGCATTCTTGTATTTATGGCAAGCTTAAAGTGCTTGATTTCATGGGGATATCTGTGTTTGTAATTCTACTGTCATGGGAGCAGTCGGCAAGAATTATTCCTTTTGAAATCTGGACAGTGATTATTCTTCCTTACTTTTATTGGTGTTGGACCCTCCAGTGATACTGTAGTTATTCTTTAAAGAGCTTAGTTACAAATTGTTCATCTTGAACACTACTTGCAGCTCCATTGCTATGAGACCATCAGCCTTCATTGAATTATTCCACTGCCATTTCCTTTATCCTCTTTTAGAACTGATTTGTTTGTGGGCCATCAGCATTGTTATAAGCTGCCCTTCTGTTAACACTTACGACGTTCTCACTTGGATTACTGCCTTTGTTGAATGTTTTAGTGTTTCTCTAGTTTTTTACCTGATCTTGAAGTCTCTCGTCATGTCCATAATCATCTTTGGTGATGCCAGAACCAAGCATTTGCAAACATCTACTTATTTTCTCTACACTGTACTATAACCCTGCTTCCTCCCTCCAAAACCAGATGTTCTTGACACTCTGTTTCCATTTGTAAAATGATCTTCCCAGTTTGCTCTGTCCTGAAATGCAGGATATATATGGTCATACCATTCCAGGGTCTCCTGTAACTTAGGCTATATTGGGGGAATTTTCTTAGACAAAATAAACTTAGCAGAGCAAGAAAGGAGTAGCAGGCTAACTGGTAATTATTGGTACTCCAGTGTGCTTTGATGTGTTTTCAGTGCTTCTCTGGTGCAGTGTATTGTTTATAGACTTGGTCTAGTTTATTGTGTATGCCAGTTAGTACAAAATATTAAGACTGGATATTTTGGAAGTTCACTGGGGATGGAAAAGACAGGGCCTTGAATTTATGTCATATGGTACTTTTTTCTTGTCTTCCAGTCACTGGAAGTTTGGTCTTACACTGATTTTCAGTCCTTTCATTTCCAAACACATTCATTCTTTAGAACATTTCTCTAACTTTGTCCTCAGATTATACTGTTAGCGCTATTTCTTCCGCTTGTAGAATTCCCCATTTACTTTAATAAACACCAAAGGACTCATGGGTAATCCACTGTTGTCACTCTAGGTTTTGTGTTATGGGGTAGCATCACTAGTTCAAAGTGTCTTTCTGGTAGCTTTTGCCTATGTGATGTATAATTGTTGGTCAAATGCCTTCTCAGAATCCACAAATAAGTTTTATGTTACATTCTTCAGGGCCACATTTTAGACTGTTTGTGTTCTGGTAACCTCTGTTGGCAAACGAACAATTGCAGTATCGGTTTTAGCAACATTTCTCAGTTTTATTCCAGCGACTTCTGATGCAATCGTATTCCTCCTAAATTTACATATTGTAGAGTGTCACCTTTTCCCTTGTTTATTATAAAATGCTCTTTTCCCTGTCTTTCCTCTGTTCTTTCTTTGTCAGGCTTTCTTATTTTCTGATCTGTTCGTCAATGAGTTGGCCGTTAATGCTTTTAACCAGTTGCTTGTTTCAGATAGTGATTATACCGAGATCAGATGTGTTACCTTCATTCCAAAAAGTGACTTTTAGAAGAGCAGTAGATTTGGAAATATCAGGGGGCAAAGACCTGTAGGATAGCCCAGGAATTCCTGAAAAGATAGTTCTGATAGTTGAGGCAGTAAGATCATAGGACGCAGGAGAGTGGAGAGAGTTTGTCTAATCCGACAAAGGTTAAATCTGACACAAACTTTGAGATACGGGTTTCATTCTTGTATGCATTGCCCTGCTTCTGTCTCGTCGCCAGCCATTGCTTCTTTGATTTGTATGCTTATCGCATTTTAAGTATTGTTTATATTTCTTCGTGCCACTATCAACTGTATTTATATTTCCATCTTTTATTTTACCTCCTGTACACAACAAATGTTCATACCTCTTCTAGCCAGGATATCTCTATTGTTTCCTGCAAGCATGAAACAATATAGCCCACTTAACCCAAGTTCTTTGAGGAACATGCATGAATGTTTTATGGCTAATTAAGCAAAAACCACATAAGAATATTGCATACATATCCCACACTGCAGTGAATCAGCTCAAACACGGTCATTCAATATGAGGGGTGTCAGAAAATTGAGGATTATATCAACTTGCCATATCAAGGAATGATTTTATATAACGTAATAAGATTCATTTTTACCGTGTTCAACAAAAGTTTTTCAATTTCATTGGCATAAAGTCATCAGCACAAACAAAAGCACACCACAAACATGACCCCTAGGAGAGTTTAGGGAAAACCAAAGAAAGCAATGGCTTTCATAGTTCTTAGAAATCACACCCCCGTAAAGTACAGTACAGCAGTCGAGGGAACAAGCTGAGGTGATTTGTGGGGTTTATGGTACTTGGTTAATCCTTTCCTCTCCACCCACCTCACATCTAACCCTTCAGCATATATACATTGCATAGGTACGTTGCCTGGGAGGACATTGATAGTGTTCGTGCTCCCGTCTAGAAGTGGGATCTTTGCTACGTACAGACATCAGTATGAAGTGTTCTTATATTCACAAGTTTTGTTCATTGTGGTTATGTTCATATACTCGCTGGTAAAAAACAAAAGTCATGTGAACATTAGTGTTATGGAAAGTGCAGCAGGAGTTCCTGTACTTTGGTTGAGAATTGCAAAATTAGGGAATTACTGTCCTTCTTAACAGTTGAAAACTTTGTTAGCTGATATTTCTAACCTGTTTACACTGAACAGTGATGTCCCTTTCCTTGTCTTTAGGCTGAGTGCATCTCTGTACTCTTCTGTGTTCCCTTAACCACTGCCAAAAAATTGGCAGTCTAGTGTCTTAGATTGTTGAGGCTAATAGTTTGTGAGACAGAATGTTGTTTCCCAATGGTAGTCACTTCCAGAATTTCGCTTCTGAAGAAAGGCTCTCTTTGGTTGGATGTTCCTGCAATTTCTTCTTCCACTGCAATGTTTGTTGAAGTTTTAACAACATCGTCATCAGTTAACCAAGTGTTTGTGCGGCTTCGACGTGTGCACTGTTTGTTAGATGTGGTGAGGTGCATTTCTAGTGTTGAGAACATGTTTGCAGGGTGCTACTCTTTACAGAGGTATTGTAGGTCTGCCAAAGTTCCATCTTGTTCCTTGTCTCAGCCTCTCCTGTCTCGTTTTCCAAAGGCATGTGTTCATTTCTCCCTCAACGTACGAGTATATCCCACGGTACCATAGGGCAGGATATCCACATTAGTTTTAAGTATTTAATGACTCACAATCCAACACTGGGTAACTTGTTACTCTTTAGGAAGCATGACCAGCCTCCTTCCCAATCTGTATCATGGTATTGCAGGGGTGACTTTAAGTTTGTTTGAACAGTAATTAAGCTCTTTTCAATAGGAATAGGTTAGGCTATTACGTTTCTGTTCGGATGTGCTGGATAATTTATGGTTAGGAACACAGGGTCCCTTGTGGCTTACATTTATTATCTAAGAGATGAAGTACAGGAAGTAATAAAAGCAGATCCACCAAGCGGCTACACCTTTAGCTATCTGCAGCTTGCAGTTGGTTGCATTCTGTATGAAAATATATGTTGACATTATAACATCCTCCTTTTATTCTTCAAAGGAAACAATTACACAAAGTTCCATTAACCAAAGGATGTCAAATTTTGGCATCAGGTACACTTCTGAGATAATCAACACCGAGATTCAATACTGTGGATAACACTTTGCTCTTACTAAATCTCAAGGCATTGAATACATTTTGTCAGCAAACTTAGATGGTAATTCATTTCTTGTTGTAACAGGCTCATCAATGGTTACTTTACTCTCAGTATTAGGTAGAGTTTTACTTGCACAGACATCTCTCTCAAAAGTTATTGGTTTACTTATAGCAGGAGTGTTAACACGTTTTGGCATTTCTCATACATCATTGGGTGTTTCCCTTAAATGTACTGTTTCTTCTTAACAATTTACCCTCACTTTCAGTTAAGTCTGACCTACTATTTAACTTTTTCGTACTCCCTTTCACCCAGGACATGTGGTTTGACATGTACATTGGCCCCCTGATGCAAAACATCTAAATCTTTAGCATTTATCATAACACCACATCATTTTTATATTGTTAAACTTTTTCTTTTCTCTGGCCAGATCTAGATTTACGTTTTGACACAAGTAATTTTGCTAACATGGGTAATTTTGTACAAGTTTGCCTTCCTAAAAATACTGCACTGGACTCGCCCCTTTATCAACAGTGAGGGTGTTTCTATAGTCTAAAATTGCGAGATAAGGACCTTGTCCATTCTCAGTGGGTTTTGTTATCAAGCACTTTGAGGTTTTAACAGGTGACTCGACCACATCATTAGATCGTGGATGAGTAGGGCTACTTGTTCTATGCTCAAAGTCACAATCTGACGAAAAACGTCTTGAATTCATCACTGACAAATTGAGGTCCATTATCACTTATCAGTACTGAAGTAATCCATATCTAGCAGAATGAGCTTTAAGTTTTTGAATTAATGTCTTCCACAAAGTATTATCAAGATAATTAATTTCCCAGAAGTTACTAATGGAATCTACATTGATGAGAGAATTATGTTTCATGATGCTCATCAAGTCTATGCCAACCTTTTGCCATTGTCTATCTGCTGTTTCATGATACATTAATCTTCCCTTTTGTTGAGAACTAAGGTACTTATTACACATTTCACAAGCTAAAATGAATTGCCTAATCTCGGAATTCATCCCTGGCCATTACATACATTCTCTTAACCCTATGTAAACACCCTTCTATGCCTATGTGTGATGAGTGATTGACATTCTTAATATCAGCTCTGAGACTTAACGGAACGACAATCGTCTCAGCTTTGAAAATAACACCATCTTGGACTGAATACTGTACTCATTCAGTCTCCGCTTTTATTTCTTCAGGATGTTCCTCTCTAATAGACAAATAATCTAGCATATTTACATGTTCAAACTCAATCTTTTCATGACTATGTAGTGGTAAAAATAATCTTGACCGTGTGTCAGCAAGAAACATTCCCTTACCCTTCTTATGTATAATTTCAACATCATATTATATGCAGAATATTGAGCAACATTCCACGGAGTCTTGTAGGTGCTTTATACAGAGGTTTTAATAGGTTAGGTTAGGTTAGGTTAGGTTTATGATCACTTTCAATTACTAGTGTACGACCGTACACACATTGATGAAACTTGTCAAGACTAAAGACAATTGCTAAAGTTTCCTTTTCAATTTGAGCTTGACGTTTTCCAGTTTCAGTCATAGCAAGACTTGCATAGGCAATAGGTTTACACTTTGTAACAATACAGAACCTAGACCACTCCGGGAAACGCCACATTGGATAACAAGATCTAACTTTGGATCATAGTACTGTAATACAGGAGTACTAGTCATTAGTTTTTTGAACTTACTAAATGCTTTCTCTTCCTTAATAGTCCACTTCCATTCAACATGTTTTTGTGTTAGCTGACTTATAGGTTCTATTAAATTCAATAAATTTGGTAGAAATCTACTCAAAGAGTTGACCATTCCTGCTAGTCTCTTTACACCTGAGGCATCAGTTGCTGTTTCCATGTTTACAATGGCCTCTTATCGTTTTAGGATCAACCACCAGACCTTTACTTGTGATTTCATGACCTAGAAACAGTACTTCAGTTTTCCTAAGTACTCCTTTAGACTCTTTCAATTTTATTCCTTGAACCAGGCACCTTTCCAAGAATTTACCAAGCTTAATGTCATGATCTTTCACTGCTTCCAACGCCACACAGTAAAATGCCATCAGGTATTCATACAACTCCACCAGGATCCTCAAGATTCAACTGTAGTTGCTTCTGAAAAATCTCACTACTTACATTTAATCCAAATGGTAATCTTGGCCATTTATACAAACCAAAGGGAGTTTGAGATGTAGTTAACAAACTAGTTCTTCACAAAGTACATAATGCCACTACCTAAATCAAAAGATGAAAATACCTTAGCCTTAGATAGTTCTGGCAAAATATCATCAATTATATGAATAGGATGATGTTCCATTTTTAGTACCTTATTTAGAGTTTGCAGGTCTATACGAACTGTAAACTCGCCTGACTTTTTCTCAGCAACCACTAAGCAACTTATCCACTCTGTCGGTTCATCCACCATTTCAATAATATTCAGGTGTACCATCTCTGAGTTTTTCCTCTACTCTTTATGTTAATGGGTACCCTACAACTGGGGATTACAACTTGGTTGTTCTTCTGTCGAGTGAACAATATTATTAAAAGTCCCTACTTCGTCATTAAAAACATCATATTTACTAAAAATGTCAGTAGTGACAGAAGTCTTTTCGTAATTCACTGTAATGAGTCCCATCTGCTCTGAAGTACGCTTGCTTAATAAGGGTGTGGTTTTTCCTTTCACAACTAGGAATTCAACAGAATTTTTCTTTCTAATCTTACTGTTCCTCATCACTAAGCTACACTTGCCTAATGGTTTCACAGTAGACAATGTCCATACTTCTGAAGTATTATCCCCGAAGCGTCAGTGGAACATCAGGTATCAGATGCTTAGGAATTACATTTACACTACCTCCACAATCTATTAGGAATTTGATTACTGGACTGTTTATTTCCAAGACTGACTTGATCAATTTATCACTTTTTGTAGACTATTTTAGTAAATATTCTGTTTCTGAACTACTAGATTCACTGTGATCAGCAATGAATGTTCTTACTATTGCATCTTGCAGCAAAGTGATTGAGCTTACAACATCTGGTGCATGTTTTTCCATTTGCTGGACATTTATTTCTCTTCCATTCATGTTTTTCACTGTAATATTTACACGTACGCCAGTTTTTCACAGTTGACGAGAACTTCGTTAGAATTTTCTGCTACTTCTTGCTGAAAGTTAGGTCTATGGTACAGATCAGACTTAAATTTAGTTGTAGGCCTCTCATACTTTTCTTTTCTTGACTTCTGCTTCAATTCAGCAACGTCTTCACCAGGCCTTGGCTCAACAGAATGGGACTTTTCTCCTTTTTAGACATCCATCTGCCGTTTACTAGCATGGTATGCAATGCAAACATCAAGAGTTTTCTGCAAGGTTAGGTCCTCGACTTCAAATAATTTCCGGCGTAATTTATCATCAGCACATCCAAATACTATTTCATCTCGCAACTGGGCATTGTTTTGGTTTCCATAGTTGCAGCCCCTTGACCAAAATTTTAAGCCTAGTTACATCATTTTCAAGTGATTCATCTGACTTTTGCACACACTTCCTGAACTTGTATCTGCAGAGAATTTGGGGTGGGGTGGGCAATGTAGTCATTGAACTTCTGAAGAACATTTTGTAGGACTTTAGCTGGACTAGGGTGCTGTTGGAAACTTGGACGAATTGTCAGTTTGTAGTAATTCATCGCCAGCAATATTCAATAACACGGCTACTTTCATCTCTTCGAACGGACTTGCTTTCTCCGAAGCCAGTAGGTAAATTTCAAAGCATTGCTTGAATGACGACATTCATGCTGAGTATCGCCTCCTGGTGCCAGGATGAACTTTTCGGGAGCTACTGCACAGTCCCCTGTCGATCTTATCTGCAAGTGAAAGTGAGAAGTTCCTTAGTAGGTCAAGTTTTGCAGGGTCCATAACGCTGAACAAATATCGTTTACTCGTAGTGCGAGCATGTATACTCCTAAGTCCTCATATGCCTTCTCTTCTTTGTCCTGTAATTATTGCGGTTGCCTTCTGGTGTCTCTTATTGCTCGTGCATTTCGAGCAGTTTCTGAAAGGGTAATGAATGCTTCCTTTGTGGTTATATGCCGTTGGTGATATTGGGATAAGAGGTACCGCAAAAGTCTTAGGTTCATAGAGGCTGTGCTTTATCTGTGACATATGTATTGTCCATAGGCTAGAAATAGGAAGGTCTCCAGTTCTGGAATTTATTGTATTATCCTCCCTCAAGCGACGGTTTTCCTGAGAGGACAATTGTTTGAGCTTGAATTAATTAGTGACTTGCATTGTTTCATATGTGCTCCTCTTATTCCATGTCAATTCACTTAAGTTAGGGTACTTCTTTGCCATCTATTCAACCCGAACATAGTTTGAATTAGCTCCAAAAATGTTAGGTTTCTCCCCGGCCTCGCTTAGGTTTAAAACTTCCCCTTCATGTCCCCCAGTTGTGAATGGTACAGTGTGTTTGTTTTTAGGCAGTTACCATACTACTTTTGCTACCAAGCACAGCACTCACACAGAATGTCCTGTGTTATTGAAACACTGTTCTGTCATCTTTAAAGTCATTTGGGAAGTACTGAGTAATACATTCCTTTGTCCTTTCTTGTGCTGTCAGCTGTAGTTACGAAAAACTGCACTAATGGATAAGGAGATAGTTGACACAAATGCTAATGGTGAGATTTTAATCTCCCCACATTTGTACTATTATTCCTACTTCATTTTGTCATGTTGGCTGCTATTCCCACATGTTTGAGCCGTAATTTTTTGGCCCAAGAATGTTGGCATAAATGTCGTTAGTTTTATAGGGATTACAACTGCGTCCGTGGCTTCGTAATCAGCATCAATTTTTCCAGTCGGTTCTGTGATTGCACTCTCACGTGGGTCTTTTTGATAGCACTTCCTTTTTGAGGTATGGTGTTGGTGGTATTTTGGGGTAGGGTATCAGTGATGAAAAGAAGGAAGGTCCTTGGTGGATAGAAGCAAGTGTTCTGCAATTCTAGAATTTACAGCAGAAACCTCAAGTGATGATACCACCTGTTTGATGTTAGAACAGTCATAATGACTGGTAGATTCACGGTTGCCTATACAAAATGAACACCTCAGGCTGAATTTTTGCATTGTCTGTTGTAACAGTGTGTAGATCATTGCTTACACAGTGGTAGTTTTCCTCCATATTTGCATACCAAGGAAGTTGGCAGGTTAGCCTTACACCATCCCCTGATTTCTTGTACTCCAAGTCACTGCAATATTGTCAGGATTGTACTGTGCCTTCCATTCAACCCCAGCATAATTTGGATTAGCTCCACAAATAGGGGTTTTCTTCCATACCTCTTGTAGCTTCAAAACTGTCCTTTCATGTCCACCAGTTGTGAACTGGACAATATCAGTTTGTGTTTTTAGCAGTCTGTAATTATTTACTAACCTAACCTTACCCTCCATCAAAACACATTTTATCCCCTTGAAAGCCATTTGGAAGTACTGTATAATACGTTTCCCTTTTCTTTCTTGTGCTGTGCAATGTATCGATTACCTATGGTTCTTATTAGCACTCTTTCAGCCCAAGCTGCAATCCCTTTGATTCATTTTAATGTACCTCCATTCATACTTTTTTCTCTTATGCATTCCACTGTCTCATAACATGTTTCTCATAGTGCAGTTGTGAGGTTTTCTTCCCGTTGACACCACTGAAATCCTTTTAATCTCGGTTTCTCTTTCGACGTCGAATGATCTCGTGGGTCCCAGCACGTGACCTTTGGCCTAAATTTTACATTCCATTCTTGTGCTCTCCTCTGGTAGTCTAGGTACAACATTAGTGCTACTGGTACCACTGTCATCTGAATAACTGTCATATATCTGCTGCTTTCATAAATGATTATTGTTAAATCTGCATGAGTTCAGGGCATTTTCCACTAGGGGCTCCTTCCTTCACATCCACTTGCCTCGGAAGTCAGACTTTTCTTATAAATATATATTTCCCAGCTGCATTTATGCATTCGTGAGATGGCAACTTTACAACAGTATATTTTCCCTTTCGTATATGGTGTAGCCTAGCTTTTACGCGAATCAACAGTATATATTCCCACTCGCATATGGTGAATCATAATTTTTCCCTGAATAGTAGTTTGAAAAAAAGAGGCACTTGTGGGCTCTATTAAGGCAAGCTTCAGTCATCCATATTGTCAACTTAAGCCTAGCCTGTAGTTTTCTCTCGAATTGTGATGGCTTTATGCCTAAGATAAAGCTTCAGTTTTTATAGAATACTGTACATTTTTACTTGATTTCTCCGATATTCATGGGTAAAACTCTCCTAACAGGGCTTTAGTCTCCCAAATGAGAGTTTTCAGTTGTCCCCCTTGACACTTGAACATAGAACACTTATGTCTTCTTAACATCGTAGAACTGAGTGTAACTCGAAATAAGCACAACTCGAAACGAGAACGTTTTAGAAGATGGACTCCCAAGGGTACATTGTATTTCATTTTTGCTTTCCATGGATGCTGGCACCCTTCCACTGAATGCACATATATAAAGTACGGCATCGTTCATTTTAGATATTTCATATTGACGTTACAAAATCTTTTCGTAACTTGATGGCCGCGAGTGGAACATTGGCATCTGCCCTCTAAGCATCCAGAGATTTTGATCTTTTCAAATAATCCTGTTTTTGAATTTGATTAAGTATTGAAGTGTAGTGTTTAGATTTTTGTATATGTGATTAAGATATTAACCAATGTTAGTCCATGGCTACTCAAGTACAGTATTTGTGACAGTGATTTTGATCACAGTTTAGGAAAATTCAGGTGAACTTGGTATTTAGGTTTCATCTCTCTCTCTCTCTCTCTCTCTCTCTCTCTCTCTCTCTCTCTCTCTCTCTCTCTCTCTCTCTCCCCTCTCTCTCTCTCTCTCTCTCTCTCTCTTCATACACACATCTCCTGTAAATCTCTTTCTTCAAGTAAATGCAATAAGCATTTCTTAGCCATTCACTCATCCACATCTCATTATAGGACCTTTTCTAACTACGTCATGCATTTTACTGACTCTCCGTAAATATTCTTCCCTTACATTTTAACATGAGAAGAGGAAGGGTGTTTTGGGGTAGAGACAGGACCACCTATTCATAAACTTTCATAAATTATAGTTCTCTGGTGCTTTTAATGGTTGTTGAAGGATTTAAAGTTAAATTAGAACCTCTGTGCATTCTAACACTGCTTGATTGATTAAGGCAAATTTGCAGTTAGTTTGGTTTAAGGTCATAAGGTGATTGTATGGGTATATTAAGTATAGATAGATACAGATTAATGCCCTATATTCATGCCCTGTAATGCATTAATGTATGAATATGATTTGACCCCTGATGGCATATTACCCCTTTCACCATAAGCTGGCACAGTTTCGTGAGTTTGAACAGAACTTTTCCAGGCTGAATGGACACAGGTCCAATTAGGTAGCTGGTCATTTCCTTTCACAAATCGTCTGTCTCGACTCTTTTTGATGTCGTCTTCATGTTCAGTAATTCCCAAGCATTGCATTCTCCCTTTTTTTTTTTTGTTTAGCTCACATACTCTGTCTTCTGGCATGGCTGTCTTTTGTCTGTGTTGAATGGTTCCCAGCATTCCTTTCTCTTAGTTTTATTTTAGCTCACTTTCTGTACGTGTCTTCTCCACATGCTGTGATTTTCTTTAACTTTCATATATTATCATAATGTACGATTTTGATTTCTCAGCAAATCATTTTTCGAGGCAAAATTGACACCTTTGAAAGCTTTTAAGTTTGAATGGAAGAATTTGTGAATATTTCATCAGTGTATTTGGAAGGTCAATATTAAAGAAGCTTTAGAATGAAATCCTTTCAACAACTGAACATTTGTTCCCTGATTTTGTATTTTGTAAACATTTCTCATTGAACATTCAAGGATAATGATTTAAAACTAATATTCATTTATAGACAATTAGTTGTTCCTTTTGATTGAACATGAATCTTCATTCACTGAATGCTTGACAAGGGCTCTCTCTCTCTCTCTCTCTCTCTCTCTCTCTCTCTCTCTCTCTCTCTCTCTCTCTCTCTCTCTCTCTCTCTCTGGGAAATATAACCTTTTTCAAGGACACTTTGAACTGTCCTGTATACAGAAATATTGCTGTTCTTGTTCTTTCATATGAAAATTGCTCTCTCTCTCTCTCTCTCTCTCTCTCTCTCTCTCTCTCTCTCTCTCTCTCTCTCTCTCTCTGTAATGACAGTTTAGTAGTTTTCCTTATTGAAATGTTGTAGTAATATTATTTGTCTTTATTTACAGATTGATCCTGATGTTGCAACCCAGAGAGAGAGAGAGAGAGAGAGAGAGAGAGAGAGAGAGAGAGAGAGCGAGCAAAATGGAACCCAGGTGATATCAAGAGAACGAGGAGAGGCAAGAGGATCGCCGGTAACCTTCAAAACCTAAATAAGATGCCGGTAATCCAGGGCAGTTAAAAAAAAAACCTTTTCTGGACGCCTCAACTTATACACTCAAATTTAATCAAATTTTAGAATTTTTAATTTTTTTTTTTTTTTTTTTGTTGTTGTTGGGGTGGAGCTGTGGCCCTGGACCTGGACCTGGCTGGGCAGGATCTGGCCCTGGACCTGGACCTGGCTGGGCAGGATCTGGCCCTGGACCTGGACCTGGCTGGGCAGGATCTGGCCCTGGACCTGGCTGGGCAGGATCTGGCCCTGGACCTGGCTGGGCAGGATCTGGCCCTGGACCTGGCTGGGCAGGATCTGGCCCTGGACCTGGCTGGGCAGGATCTGGCCCTGGACCTGGCTGGGCAGGATCTGGCCCTGGACCTGGCTGGGCAGGATCTGGCCCTGGACCTGGCTGGGTTTGGGGGGAATGTGGTTTTGGGTCTGGAATGGGCCCTCTAAATTTGACTTGTAATGCGGTTTTTTAATGTAATGCTACTCTTATGTAAGGTTCTTTTTTTGTAATGCTACCCTTATGTAAGGTTCTTTTTTTGTAATGCTACCCTTATGTAAGGTTCTTTTTTTGTAATGCTACCCTTATGTAAGGTTCTTTTTTGTAATGCTACTCTTATTGTAAAGGTTCTTTTATAAATAGTCAAGTATTCATAATTATTTAATTATCCTGATGAATTGAATGGTGAAATTCCTGAAATTATCAACTGAATGGAAATTCAATGAGGTACTGAATGACAAGCAAACTGCATTAGAGTTTTATTTAACCAAAGGTCCCACAGACATCACAGATCATATACAGAGAACACTGGCTGCCCAAGACAGCACCAGCAGAGAGACATGTTAATCCTGTGACAGCTCACTAGAGACTGATGGGGGCTCCTTGAGTTCACCTTCTATATATACCCTGGATGGACAGTTGCCATGAGTTGCCTGTTAGGATATCTCCAATGAATTTTTGGAGATTGTGCAAATTTTGAGGTGGAAGTGGGCCAAGAAGGCAGGTGGTGCAGTGGGTAGGAGAGGTTGGAAGGTCCTTATGAACTCCTCCACAACTGGCCAGGGATGAGATCCCCAGCCTCAATTACTCCTGGAAAGAGAGAGAGACATTAATACTTTCTGCTGAGTAAAGTAAGCAATGCTACTAGACGTCATACAACACACTATATATAGTGCTGAGTAATTGTCCTTCTATATACACTAGCTACTTGCTAATGCTACACTAGAAGAGAATGCTGGATGAACTAAAGGCAACTGGTAATTCTGCTTACTAATGCTGTGAATACTAGCTGAACTGAAAGCTGCTACTGATACTGCTTAGTAATGCTACACTTGTAGATAAGTTACCAGGTAAGGCAAGTTACTGTTTGCTGGTCAGTCATGCTATGCTAATGGACTGTACAAGATAGAGAAGACAAATGAAGCTATTTCATATGCAACTTATTGGGAAATTTACTGGACATACAAGCTGAGAAATTTAAAGGAGAGACAAGTTATACAGAGAAATTTGATGGAGATTTTTGAGAGGTAGGAATGTTGGGAAAGAAGCAGGAAAATTTGATGGAGATATGCTATTTCATATGCAACTTATTGGGAAATTTACTGGACATACAAGCTGAGAAATTTAAAGGAGAGACAAGTTATACAGAGAAATTTGATGGAGATTTTTGAAAGGTAGGAATGTTGGGAAAGAAGCAGCAAAATTTGATGGAGATATGCTATTTCATATGCAACTTATTGGGAAATTTACTGGACATAGAAGCTGAGAAATTTAAAGGAGAGACAAGGTATACAGAGAAATTTGATGGAGATTTTTGAAAGGTAGGAATGTTGGGAAAGAAGCAGGAAAATTTGATGGAGATATGCTATTTCATATGCAACTTATTGGGAAATTTACTGGACATACAAGCTGAGAAATTTAAAGGAGAGACAAGTTATACAGAGAAATTTGATGGAGATTTTTGAAAGGTAGGAATGTTGGGAAAGAAGCAGCAAAATTTGATGGAGATATGCTATTTCATATGCAACTTATTGGGAAATTTACTGGACATACAAGCTGAGAAATTTAAAGGAGAGACAAGGTATACAGAGAAATTTGATGGAGATTTTTGAAAGGTAGGAATGTTGGGAAAGAAGCAGGAAAATTTGATGGAGATATGCTATTTCATATGCAACTTATTGGGAAATTTACTGGACATACAAGCTGAGAAATTTAAAGGAGAGACAAGTTATACAGAGAAATTTGATGGAGATTTTTGAAAGGTAGGAATGTTGGGAAAGAAGCAGCAAAATTTGATGGAGATATGATATTTCATATGCAACTTATTGGGAAATTTACTGGACATAGAAGCTGAGAAATTTAAAGGAGAGACAAGGTATACATAGAAATTTGATGGAGATTTTTGAAAGGTAGGAATGTTGGGAAAGAAGCAGCAAAATTTGATGGAGATATGATATTTCATATGCAACTTATTGGGAAATTTACTGGACATACAAGCTGAGAAATTTAAAGGTGAGACAAGGTATACATAGAAATTTGATGGAGATTTTTGAAAGGTAGGAATGTTGGGAAAGAAGCAGCAAAATTTGATGGAGATATGCTATTTCATATGCAACTTATTGGGAAATTTACTGGACATACAAGCTGAGAAATTTAAAGGAGAGACAAGGTATACAGAGAAATTTGATGGAGATTTTTGAAAGGTAGGAATGTTGGGAAAGAAGCAGCAAAATTTGATGGAGATATGATATTTCATATGCAACTTATTGGGAAATTTACTGGACATAGAAGCTGAGAAATTTAAAGGAGAGACAAGGTATACATAGAAATTTGATGGAGATTTTTGAAAGGTAGGAATGTTGGGAAAGAAGCAGCAAAATTTGATGGAGATATGCTATTTCATATGCAACTTATTGGGAAATTTACTGGACATACAAGCTGAGAAATTTAAAGGAGAGACAAGTTATACAGAGAAATTTGATGGAGATTTTTGAAAGGTAGGAATGTTGGGAAAGAAGCAGCAAAATTTGATGGAGATATGCTATTTCATATGCAACTTATTGGGAAACTTACTGGACATAGAAGCTGAGAAATTTAAAGGAGAGACAAGGTATACAGAGAAATTTGATGGAGATTTTTGAAAGGTAGGAATGTTGGGAAAGAAGCAGCAAAATTTGATGGAGATATGCTATTTCATATGCAACTTATTGGGAAATTTACTGGACATACAAGCTGAGAAATTTAAAGGAGAGACAAGTTATACAGAGAAATTTGATGGAGATTTTTGAAAGGTAGGAATGTTGGGAAAGAAGCAGCAAAATTTGATGGAAATATGCTATTTCATATGCAAATTGTTGGGAAATTTACTGGACATACAAGCTGAGAAATTTAAAGGAGAGACAAGGTATACAGAGAAATTTGATAGAGATTTTTGAAAGGTAGGAATGTTGGGAAAGAAGCAGCAAAATTTGATAGGAAAGAAGCAGCAAAATTTGATGGAGATATGCTATTTCATATGCAACTTATTGGGAAATTTACTGGACATACAAGTTGAGAAATTTAAAGGAGAGACAAGGTATACAAAGAAATTTGATGGAGGTTTTTGAAAGGTAGGAATGTTAGGAAAGAAGCATCAAATTTTGATGGAGATATACTATTTCATATGCAACTTATTGGGAAATATACTGAACATACAAGGTGAGAAATTTAAAGGAGTGACAAGGTATACAGAGAAATTTGATGGAGATTTTTGAAAGGTAGGAATGTTGGGAAAGAAGCAGCAAAATTTGATGGAGATATGGTATTTCATATACAACTTATTGGGAAATTTACTGGACATACAAGCTGAGAAATTTAAAGGAGAGACAAGGTATATAGAGAAATTTGATGGAGATTTTTGAAAGGTAGGAATGTTGGGAAAGAAGCAGCAAAATTTGATGGGAAAGAAGGAGCAAAATTTGATGGAGATATGCTATTTCATATGCAAATTGTTGGGAAATTTACTGGACATACAAGCTGAGAAATTTAAAGGAGAGTCAAGGTATACAGAGAAATTTGATAGAGATTTTTGAAAGGTAGAAATGTTAGGAAAGAAGCAGCAAAATTTGATGGAGATATGCTATTTCATATGCAACTTATTGGGAAATTTACTGGACATACAAGCTGAGAAATTTAAAGGAGAGACAAGGTATACAGAGAAATTTGATGGAGATTTTTGAAAGGTAGGAATGTTGGGAAAGAAGCAGTAAAATTTGATGGAGATATGCTATTTCATATGGAACTTATTGGGAAACTTACTAGACATAGAAGCTGAGAAATTTAAAGGAGAGACAAGGTATACAGAGAAATTTGATGGAGATTTTTGAAAGGTAGGAATGTTGGGAAAGAAGCAGCAAAATTTGATGGAGATATGCTATTTCATATGCAACTTATTGAGAAATTTACTGGACATACAAGCTGAGAAATTTAAAGGTGAGACAAGGTATACATAGAAATTTGATGGAGATTTTTGAAAGGTAGGAATGTTGGGAAAGAAGCAGCAAAATTTGATGGAGATATGCTATTTCATATGCAACTTATTGGGAAATTTACTGGACATAGAAGCTGAGAAATTTAAAGGTGAGACAAGGTATACATAGAAATTTGATGGAGATTTTTGAAAGGTAGGAATGTTGGGAAAGAAGCAGCAAAATTTGATGGAGATATGCTATTTCATATGCAACTTATTGGGAAATTTACTGGACATAGAAGCTGAGAAATTTAAAGGAGAGACAAGGTATACAGAGAAATTTGATGGAGATTTTTGAAAGGTAGGAATGTTGGGAAAGAAGCAGTAAAATTTGATGGAGATATGCTATTTCATATGGAACTTATTGGGAAACTTACTAGACATAGAAGCTGAGAAATTTAAAGGAGAGACAAGGTATACAGAGAAATTTGATGGAGATTTTTGAAAGGTAGGAATGTTGGGAAAGAAGCAGCAAAATTTGATGGAGATATGCTATTTCATATGCAACTTATTGGGAAATTTACTGGACATACAAGCTGAGAAATTTAAAGGAGAGACAAGGTATACAGAGAAATTTGATGGAGATTTTTGAAAGGTAGGAATGTTGGGAAAGAAGCAGCAAAATTTGATGGAGATATGCTATTTCATATGCAACTTATTGGGAAATTTACTGGACATACAAGCTGAGAAATTTAAAGGTGAGACAAGGTATACATAGAAATTTGATGGAGATTTTTGAAAGGTAGGAATGTTGGGAAAGAAGCAGCAAAATTTGATGGAGATATGCTATTTCATATGCAACTTATTGGGAAATTTACTGGACATACAAGCTGAGAAATTTAAAGGTGAGACAAGGTATACAGAGAAATTTGATGGAGATTTTTGAAAGGTAGGAATGTTGGGAAAGAAGCAGCAAAATTTGATGGAGATATGCTATTTCATATGCAACTTATTGGGAAATTTACTGGACATACAAGCTGAGAAATTTAAAGGAGAGACAAGTTATACAGAGAAATTTGATGGAGATTTTTGAAAGGTAGGAATGTTGGGAAAGAAGCAGCAAAATTTGATGGAGATATGCTATTTCATATGCAACTTATTGGGAAATTTACTGGACATAGAAGCTGAGAAATTTAAAGGAGAGACAAGGTATACATAGAAATTTGATGGAGATTTTTGAAAGGTAGGAATGTTGGGAAAGAAGCAGCAAAATTTAATGGAGATATGCTATTTCATATGCAACTTATTGAGAAATTTACTGGACATACAAGCTGAGAAATTTAAAGGTGAGACAAGGTATACATAGAAATTTGATGGAGATTTTTGAAAGGTAGGAATGTTGGGAAAGAAGCAGCAAAATTTGATGGAGATATGCTATTTCATATGCAACTTATTGGGAAATTTACTGGACATACAAGCTGAGAAATTTAAAGGAGAGACAAGGTATACAGAGAAATTTGATGGAGATTTTTGAAAGGTAGGAATGTTGGGAGAGAAGCAGCAAAATTTGATGGAGATATGCTATTTCATATGCAACTTATTGGGAAATTTACTGGACATACAAGCTGAGAAATTTAAAGGAGAGACAAGGTATACAAAGAAATTTGATGGAAATTTTTGAAAGGTAGGAATGTTGGGAAAGAAGCAGCAAAATTTGATGGAGATATGCTATTTCATATGCAACTTATTGGGAAATTTACTGGACATACAAGCTGAGAAATTTAAAGGTGAGACAAGGTATACATAGAAATTTGATGGAGATTTTTGAAAGGTAGGAATGTTGGGAAAGAAGCAGCAAAATTTGATGGAGATATGCTATTTCATATGCAACTTATTGGGAAATTTACTGGACATACAAGCTGAGAAATTTAAAGGAGAGACAAGGTATACAGAGAAATTTTATGGAGATTTTTGAAAGGTAGGAATGTTGGGAAAGAAGCAGCAAAATTTGATGGGAAAGAAGCAGCAAAATTTAATGGAGATATGCTATTTCATATGCAACTTATTGGGAAATTTACTGGACATACAAGCTGAGAAATTTAAAGGTGAGACAAGGTATACATAGAAATTTGATGGAGATTTTTGAAAAGTAGGAATGTTGGGAAAGAAGCAGCAAAATTTAATGGAGATATGCTATTTCATATGCAACTTATTGAGAAATTTACTGGACATACAAGCTGAGAAATTTAAAGGTGAGACAAGGTATACATAGAAATTTGATGGAGATTTTTGAAAAGTAGGAATGTTGGGAAAGAAGCAGCAAAATTTGATGGGAAAGAAGCAGCAAAATATGATGGAGATATGCTATTTCATGTGCAACTTACTGGGGAATTTACTGGACATACAAGCTGAGAAATTTAAAGGAGAGACAAGGTATACACAGAAATTTAATGGAGATTTTTGAAAGGTAGGAATGTTGGGAAAGAAGCAGCAAAATTTGATGGGAAAGAAGCAGCAAAATTTGATGGAGATATGCTATTTCATATGCAACTTATTGGGAAATTTACTGGACATACAAGCTGAGAAATTTAAAGGTAAAGAATTATTCATGTAAAACTAAAAGCTGTTTACTGAAAGGTACAGTGACTGTAACACTATTAGACGACTTGAGTATCATTGTAATATCTGGTATTGTGTACTACATTTTGGTGGTACAGTGGCCATGACACTATCAGAACCTCACTATCAACGCTCTAAATTGATCTAAAAATCAAATAATAAATTAAATATTCAAAAAATATAAAAGATTTGGATTCTGAAGATTAACCATATGCCTAGACTACATCCTCCCAAGGGGGCATTTTGGCATAGCTGAAACCGAGATATATAGGAATTTATAGACGTATATATCTATGCAAATTAATTTCTGCCATTAAAAAACATAATTTGGGAAGGAAATATATAGAATTTAAGGCCATTTTGGCCTAAATAAGTCAATTTCAAATTCCCATAAGGCGTCTGGTTCCAGATGCTGATTCGAATCATCGGACGATGAATCACGATATTTACGTAATTAAGGACTGTCTGACTGATTTGGATTGATTTAAATAACTAATTAGCTTAATTATCATTAGTAATATAAGTGAATTAACGAAAAATTAATTATTTATGGCCATTTTTCGACGCCGATCCGACGGGACTCGAACCCTGTTCGAACAGTTGTTCGGTTCGATGATTTTATGATATTTACGTAATTTCGAACTATTTGACCGATTTAGATCAATTAATGAGACTCATTAGCGTTAATTGGGTTGTAAATATATTTAAATTAACGTAAAATTCATTAAAAATGGCGATTTACGTTGCTGATTC
The DNA here is from genome assembly GCA_039081455.1 of Macrobrachium rosenbergii. NCBI lineage: Eukaryota > Metazoa > Arthropoda > Malacostraca > Decapoda > Palaemonidae > Macrobrachium > Macrobrachium rosenbergii. Next base: position 74,190 of record JANJGK010003432.1, read on the forward strand.
GAACCTGTTCGAACAGTTGTTCGATATGACGATATTCACGTGATTCCCGAATATTTTACCGAATCGGCAATGAAAATCGGCCATATTTAATTAATTTTACGTTAATTGATATATATTATCAACCTCATTAACCCTAATTAGTCTCATTAATTGATCTAAATCGGTCAAATAGTCGGAATTTACGTAAATACCGAGAATTATCGAACACTGGTTCGAACCAGGTTCGAATCCCTTCGAAGCAGTGATAAAAATGTCTATATTTAATGAATCTTACGTTAATTTTATTATATTATTAATGATAATTAAGCTAATTAGTCGTGTAAATTGATCCCAATCAATCAATCAGTCCGAAATTACGTAAATTTCGTGAATTATCGAACTGAATCATAGCTTGAACTAGGCTCGAATCTCCCGAATCAGCAACAAAAATCGCTCTATTTAATGAGTTTTACGTTAATTGACATATATTATCAACCTAATTAACGCTAATTAGTCTCATTAATTGATCTAAATCGGTCAAATAGTCAGAAATTACGTAAATATCGTAAATTATCGAACCAGTGGAAGTGTTCGAACCAGGTTCGAATCTCGGCGAATCGGCGACGAAAAACTGCCATATTTCATTAATCTTACGTTAATTTTATTATATAATTAATGGTAATTAAGCTAATTAGTTATTTTAATTAACCCAAATCAGTCAGACAGTCCTTAATTACGTAAATCTCGTGATTCATCGTTACGATTCACGTGTCTTGACCAGACGTCATCTGGGAAGTCAAATTGACTTATTTAAACCAAAATGGCCTTAAATTCTATATATTTCCTTCCTAAAATATGTTTTTTAGTGGCGGAAATTAATTGGTATAAGTCTATAAGTCTATATATTCCTATATATCTCGGTTTCAGCGATGCCAAAATGCCCCCAAATGCCCCCTTGGAAGAATGCATTCTAGACCTATGGATAATCTTCAGAATCCAAATCGTTTATATTTTTATCAATATTTCATTTATTATTTGCTCTTTGGGTCTATTTATGTCTATTTGTGTCTATTTGTGTCTATTTCTGTCTATTCGGGGCATCCGAACCGTGACGGAAAGTCTCGTCTACCTCTGCTGGGTATTTGGGCACAATGGCAGATTTGGTCAGGAATCAAAGGTTAATTACTTTTACTCGACAGAGCTAACTTCATGCCCAGGGCACAGCCATGAGAGTGGGGGCATTTGGGCCCCAGGTTTTGCAGGGGTTCAGTCAGAATTGTCTGTGTGATGTCAGTGTATCACAACAGGCGTTCTGATTTATCAACTCGGAATAGATTTGTCGTCTGTGGCGATTCCAAGATTCCAAGAATCGCTCATAATATCGGGCGAGTCTTTGGGACAATGAGCTCAATGAAAGTCGACCAAAATGATTTGATGTTTAGACAAAAAGTTTGATAAATGAGGGAATTGGGAGAGATGGAGACTAGAAAACGATGATCGTCAATTTTGCCGTTTACTGGGAGATGATGATAAAGATGGAGGTACAAAAAAAGTACAAAAAACTGATAGTGAAAAGGAGAAATATGAAGGAATTCTGGATGGAATTGAAACCAGACTCTATTGAAGGAGGAATTCTGTTCAAAGAGGAAATGGATGAAGATGTGACAAAGGTCGGGTGAATAAATGAGAATAATGAAGAATAAATGAAGAATAATGAAGATTAAATGAAGAATAATGAAGAATAAATGAAGAATAATGAAGAATAAATGAAGAATAATGAAGAATAAATGAAGAATAATGAAGAATAAATGAAGAATAATGAAGGATAAATGAAGAATAATGAAGTTGCTTCTGAGATTTCAACATTTCAGCTTTCCCTTCAGGATTTTGTGGGCCATTCTATGGGATTTTTTGGACCTTCCTACAGGATTTTTTGGGCCTTCCTACAGGATATTTTGGACATTCCTACAGGATTTTGTGCATCTCCCTACAGGGTTTTTTGGGCCTTCCTACAGGATTTTTTGGGCCTTCCTACAGGATCTTTTGGACCTTCCTATAGGATGTTTTGGACCTTCCTACAGGATCTTTTGGACCTTCCTCTAGGATGTTTTGGACCTTCCTACAGGATCTTTTGGACCTTCCTATAGGATGTTTTGGACCTTCCTACAGGATTTTGTGTGTCTCCCTAAAGGATTTTTTGGGCCTTCCTACAGGATTTTTTTACCCTTCCTACAGGATTTTTTGGGCCTTCCTACAGGATTTGTTGAACCTTCCTCCAGGATTTTTTGGACCTTCCTCCAGGATGTTTTGGACCTTCCTCCAGGATGTTTTGTACATTCCTCCAGGATTTTTTGGGCCTTCCTGCAGGATTTTTTGGGCCTTCCTACCGGATTTTTTGGACATTCCTACAGGATTTTTTGGGTCTTCCTACAGGATTTTTTGGGTCTTCCTACAGGATGTTTTGGACATTCCTTCAGGATTTTTTGGGTCTTCCCACAGGATTTTTTAGGCCTTCCTACAGGATGTTTTGGACCTTCCTCCAGGATGTTTTGGACCTTCTTACAGGATGTTTTGGACATTCCTACACGATTTTTTGGGCCTTCCTGCAGGATTTGTTGGGCCTTCCTACAGAATTTTTTGGGCCTTCCTACAGGATTTTTTGGGCCTTCCTACTGGATTTTTTGGGCCTTCCTACTGGATTTTTTGGGCCTTCCTACTGGATTTTTTGGACATTCCTACAGGATTTTTTGGGTCTTCCTACAGGATTTTTTGGGTCTTCCTACAGGATGTTTTGGACATTCCTTCAGGATTTTTTGGGTCTTCCCACAGGATTTTTTAGGCCTTCCTACAGGATGTTTTGGACCTTCCTCCAGGATGTTTTGGACCTTCCTCCAGGATGTTTTGGACCTTCTTACAGGATGTTTTGGACATTCCTACACGATTTTTTGGGCCTTCCTGCAGGATTTGTTGGGCCTTCCTACAGAATTTTTTGGGCCTTCCTACAGGATTTTTTGGGCCTTCCTACTGGATTTTTTGGGTCTTCCTACAGGATTTTTTGGGTCTTCCTACAGGATTTTTTGGGTCTTCCTACAGGATTTTTTGGGTCTTCCTACAGGATGTTTTGGACATTCCTTCAGGATTTTTTGGGTCTTCCCACAGGATTTTTTAGGCCTTCCTACAGGATGTTTTGGACCTTCCTCCAGGATGTTTTGGACCTTCCTCCAGGATGTTTTGGACCTTCTTACAGGATGTTTTGGACATTCCTACACGATTTTTTGGGCCTTCCTACAGGATTTTTTGGCCCTTCCTGCAGGATTTTTTGGGCCTTCCTGCAGGATTTTTTGGGCCTTCCTACAGGATTTCTTGGACCTTCCTGCAGGATTTTTTGGGCCTTCCTACAGGATTTTTTGGACCTTCCTACAGGATTTTTTGGCCCTTCCTGCAGGATTTTTTGGGCCTTCCTGCAGGATTTTTTGGGCCTTCCTACAGGATTTCTTGGACCTTCCTGCAGGATTTTTTGGGCCTTCCTGCAGGATTTTTTGGGCCTTCCTACAGGATTTTTTCGACCTTCCTACAGGATTTTTTCGACCTTCCTACAGGATTTTTTGGCCCTTCCTGCAGGATTTTTTGGGCCTTCCTACAGGATTTTTTGGGCCTTCCTACAGGATTTCTTGGACCTTCCTGCAGGATTTTTTGGGCCTTCCTGCAGGATTTTTTGGGCCTTCCTACAGGATTTTTTGGGCCTTCCTCCAGGATGTTTTGGACATTCCTTCAGGATTTTTTGGGCCTTCCTACAAGATTTTTTGGACCTTCCTACAGGATTTCTTGGGCCTTCCTGCAGGATTTTTTGGGCCTTCCTACAGGATTTTTTGGGCCTTCCTACAGGATTTCTTGGACCTTCCTGCAGGATTTTTTGGGCCTTCCTGCAGGATTTTTTGGGCCTTCCTACAGGATTTTTTGGGCCTTCCTACAGGATTTTTTGGGCCTTCCTACAGGATTTTTTGGGCCTTCCTACAGGATTTCTTGGACCTTCCTGCAGGATTTTTTGGGCCTTCCTGCAGGATTTTTTGGGCCTTCCTACAGGATTTTTTGGGCCTTCCTACAGGATTTCTTGGGCCTTCCTGCAGGATTTTTTGGGCCTTCCTGCAGGATTTCTTGGGCCTTCCTGCAGGATTTTTTGGGCCTTCCTGCAGGATTTTTTGGAACTTCCTCCAGGATGTTTTGGACATTCCTTCAGGATTTTTTGGGCCTTCCTACAAGATTTTTTGGACCTTCCTACAGGATTTCTTGGGCCTTCCTGCAGGATTTTTTGGGCCTTCCTACAGGATTTTTTGGGCCTTCCTACAGGATTTCTTGGGCCTTCCTGCAGGATTTTTTGGGCCTTCCTGCAGGATTTTTTGGCCCTTCCTGCAGGATTTTTTGGGCCTTCCTACAGGATTTTTTGGGCCTTCCTACAGGATTTCTTGGACCTTCCTGCAGGATTTTTTGAGCCTTCCTACAGGATTTTTTGGGCCTTCCTACAGGATTTTTTGGGCCTTCCTGCAGGATTTTTTGGGCCTTCCTACAGGATTTTTTGGGCCTTCCTACAGGATTTCTTGGGCCTTCCTGCAGGATTTTTTGGAACTTCCTCCAGGATGTTTTGGGCCATCCTACAGAAGTTTTTGTCCCTTATTTCCATCCCTACTTTAGTGAACTAATAGTGAATTTCCTGTTGCATGATGAATACTGAACAAATAGTGAATTTCCTGTTACATGACTAATAGTGAATTAATAGTGAATCTCCTGTTGCATGATGAATAGTGAACTAATATTGAATCTCCTGTTGCAAGACTAATAGTGAAGTAATAGTGAATCTCCTGTTGCATGATAAATAGTGAACTAATAGTGAATCTCCTGCTGCATTACTAATAGTGAACTAATAGTGAATTTCCTGTTGCATTACTAATAGTGAACTAATAGTGAATCTCCTGTTGAATTACTAATAGTGAACTAATAATGAATCTCCTGTTGCATGACTAATAGTGAACTAATATTGAATCTCCTGTTGCATGATTAATAGTGAACTAATAGTGAATCTCCTGTTACATGGCTAATAGTGAACTAATAGTGAATCTCCTGTTGCATGATGAATACTGAACTAATAGTGAATCTCCTGTTGCATGAATAATAGTGAATCTCCTGTTGCATGACTAATAGTGAACTAATAGTGAATCTCCTGTTGCATGGCTAATAGTGAACTAATAGTGAATATCCTGTTGCATGATGAATACTGAACTAATAGTGAATTTCCTGTTGCATGACTAATAGTGAACTAATAGTGAATCTCCTGTTGCATGACTAATAGTGAACTAATAGTGAATCTCCTGTAGCATGAATAATAGTGAATCTCCTGTTGCATGACTAATAGTGAACTAATAGTGAATCTCCTGTTGCATGGCTAATAGTGAACTAATAGTGAATCTCCTGTTGCATGATGAATACTGAACTAATAGTGAATTTCCTGTTGCATGACTAATAGTGAACTAATAGTGAATCTCCTGTTGCATGACTAATAGTGAACTAATAGTGAATCTCTTGTTGCATAAATAATACTGAACTCATAGAAAAATAGATAAATTTACAAACTAATAAATAAAGAAAAATGTAAATAAGTAAAATATTAAAATGCTAAAATATAAAAAGCACCCAAAATTGTGTGTGTGAGAGAGAGAGAGAGAGAGAGAGAGGAGAGAGAGAGAGAGAGAGAGAGAGAGAGAGAGAGGCACAAACAGTCATAAAGAGAGATGGATGGACAAAATGAGAGAGAGAGAGAGAGAGAGAAGAGAGAGAGAGAGAGGAGAGAGAGAGAGAGAGAGAGAGAGAGAGAGAGAGAGAGAGGAGAGAGAGAGAGAGAGTACCAGACATACGAACGTCAACTAAGGAAACCTCAATAACGACCACCAATTTGTACACAAGCAGCCTAACAGTTCCCAATTCATTAATGTTTGCTTTCAAGCACAATACAATATGCTAATAAAGATGGCTGACAATGAACCTTTCTCTGTCTATTGCAACATTGATTAAATAAAGTGTGATTAATAAATTTGCCTGAGAGTAAGACCGACCTATAACACCAGCCGCCCGAACTCGGTTCCGCAAAGGGTCGAGCGAGGAAGCAACGATGCTTCCGCAAGCGCAGACAACTGGAGAGAATTGAATGCAAATAAACACAGAAAATTGCAATTTAGGGTCAGTGATATGGGTCCATACAAATCACAGGCCTCATCGAGGCTTTGCAACGAGTGCAATTGACACTCGAGAGCAGCTCATCGGAAATGTTGGAAAGTGTGGGAAATGTAGATAATGTGGTAGAAAGTGTAGAAGGAAATGACAATAAAAGAGAGAGAATGTGTAGAAGGAAGATCTCAAGCAGAAAGTACACAAGAAAAAGAGGAGAAAGTGAGAAAGGTGAGGTGTAAATGGCGGGTGGCTGAAAGCGCTTGCAACCGCTGTGTCTTTGGAAAGGTAGCCACAGGCAAAAGCCGCTTTTCATCAGTACAGAGGTACCTAAAAAACTGCTTTCAGTGCTTTCAACGACCTTGCTTGAGCAACGGCAGGAAAGCGCAGAGGGATAAAGATGCAAGCAAGAGGTCATTTATGACCTTTTTTATGTAAAATATAACAAAGAACAAACAAAAATAACAACAAAAAAGTTGTAACAAGAAACGTTAATTCTGGAGAACTGCTTCAAAAGAGGAAACTGCAAATGATGGGATAGAAAATGGACGATAATGAAAGGATTATGAATAATTATTTAAACTTATTGAAAGTCATTAGTACATTAATTTTGTGTCATTTTCTTTGGGCCCCCCCCCAAAAATATCTTGGCCCCACCTAGCTTAATAGAAGAAAAACCTTTTTTTCTCAAATTCCCAATCATGTTTTTTTTACTTTTTCTTATATATGACCTTTTGGAATTATTAAAACTTTTTTTTTTATTGCTAATCATGTTTTTCAACTTTTTTCTTATATATAACCTTTTGGAATTATGAAAAAAAAATTTTTTCTCAAATTCCTAATCATGTTTTAAAACTTTTTTCTTATATATGAGCTTTTGGAATCATGAAAAACCTTTTTTTCCTCAAATTCCTAATCGTGTTTTTCTAATTTTTCTTATATATTGACTGTTTGGAATTATGAAAAACCTTTTTTTCTCAAATTCCTAATCTATTTTTTCTAATTTTTTCTTATATATGACCTTTTGAACGTAAGAAAAAGTTTTTTTTTTTCAAATTCCAGTAAACCTCTTCCCTTGGTACTCAATCAAAACCATCTCAAAGGTCTACAACATCTTTATGGATTCCACAAATTTTTTAATATTGTGAATTATCGAACTGAATCATTGCTCAATTTAGGCTCAGAGGTAAAAGTTTCCAGAACGAAAAACGGCCATATTTAATGAATTCTACGTTAATTTACTTGCATTTTCAACCTAATTAAAGCTAATTAGGCTCAAATTGATATAAATCAGTAAAATAGTCCTAAATTACTTAAATATTGTGAATTATCGAAGTGAACATTAGCTCGAATTGAGCTCAGAGCTCGAAGCCTCGGCAACAAAAGACAGCCATATTTAATGAATTTTACATTAACTTACATATACTTTCAACCTAATTATACAATAATAATTAACTCATTACGATAATAATTAACTAATAATCATCATATAGATCTACAGCTCTCTATTTCTCTAATGATCTCAGTGTCAGTGAAGCTTAAACCCCCCCATTCCAAATCTTTTATAATAATATTTTTGTGAATGTTTCATTTATTATTTGATTTTTATGTCTATTCATGTCTTTTTATGTCTATGTCTATGTCTATTTAGAGCATCCAAACCATTATAGAAAGTCTAGTCTACCTTTGTGGGATAATGGGCTATAACGCCTCCCTAGTTTGGGCCATACAGACTTAGCAGAAATCTGTGAAATTCCCAAGTGCAGGCTATTAATAGGCTCTTTGTTCCTTAACAGACTTTGTTCCATATCATAAATCTAGAAGATTTTCAAACATTGGCTTTAAATAGGGTTTGTTCCTTAACCAGAGATCTAGGAAGTATTCAGGATAACGTACATTTTGTGGGTGGAAATCTACTAAAGTCTACAAATTCTGACGCTCCAAGACTATCCTAAAAACCCAATAAAGGCTTTGATGCTAGGAACCTTATTCTCTGTTGTGAAATAACCTTCAAAAACTACAACACCACAACACCATAACACAACAGTTGTGAATTCAACCTATATTGTGAACTTTACTCTTGCTCAGACAAGTGTTCTAAACATTGTAAATTATTTACTGGTGAAATAGGTGTGAAAAAAAGTCAACCAAATGTTAACCTAACCTCCCCATACTTCTTTCTGGATAATAATAATAATAATAATAATAATAATAATAATAATAATAATAATAATAACAACAACTCACCTGAAACTTAAGATACTGAAGGTTTAGAGCAGATTCCTTCTTCCAGTTTGATCTGTGAAATAAAAAAGAAGAATTATTATCAGTCTTGGCATCAACTACATATGATAAAATCACTTTATTATTTTTAACTTTATCTTTAACTTTACTTTATGTCAAATCTCAAGGGTGTTCAAGGGGGGATTTTAATATTGAATTAAAAATAAAAAGCTTCTGAATGACTTGATAACTTTAGATCAAATTTACTTTATTTTTCATCTTGTCAGAGTTGGAATATGCAGAGGATGCTGTTTTATTTAGCAAAGCATCACAGACATAAATAAATAAATAAATAAATACACAAATAAATAAATAGATAAATAAATAAATAAATACACAAATAAATAAATAGATAAATAAATAAACAAATAAATAACCAAATAAATAAACAAATAGATAAATAAATATAAATAAATAAATAAATAATTAAATATATAAATCAATCAATCAATCAATCAATAAATAATTAAATAAATGAATCAATAGGTAAATAAATAAATAGATAAATAATTAAATAAATGAATAAGCAAGTGAATGATTAAATAGATAAATAATTAAATTAGATAAATCAATAGATAAATCAATATATAAATAGATAAATAAACAAACAAATAAATAAATGAATAAATAAATAAACAAATAATGTTAATTTGCCTCTTTTGAGTGAAAGGTTAACTTGAATAAATACTGGTACCAACTTACCTGTCTAATGATTAAACAGCAAAGGCTCTAATTGGGTAGAGCCAGACCTCCTCTCTTCTCTGCTCTATACATCAATCTGTGAAAGAAAAAAGGAAAAATTAGAGCCGGAATGAATGAATATTTCAATGAATATTTCACTATACATGACTCTATCTGACATTCCCTGGGTCTTAAGCTCACAATGATAAATTTAAAATAAAAGGAATTGTCTCTGAAACGACGGTTCTCCAATTCCCCAAAACATTTCAAGTAACGTTGGAAAAGTTTCGCTCTCATTTTGAAGTTCTTTGGCTCCTTAAAAAGGAACCTTTAAAAAGGAACCTTTAAAAACAAACCCCTTAAAGAACAGTAATCCTATTATTCACTGATATAAGCTGTAACGGAATGCTCGAAGAGGCAATTGTTACTGAAACTGGAGGAACCGTAAAGGTGGTCAAGATATGTCCCGTCCGTTGGGGTGTTACGTCTATTCGGCATCGACTGTCACAGGACGTGCTCAGTTCCTTCACAAAATATAAAAGATTTCGAATCTATAGATTATCCATAGGCCTGGCATACATCCTCCCAAGGGGGCATTTTGGCTTCACTGAAACCGAGATGTATAGAAAGGATCCTTTGAAATTCACAAATAAAACAAAGAATCCTACATACATACAATCCTTTGCATGAAGGATACTCTCCATATGTGAAGGATACTAAGGTACCCATACAATTTGGAAATGACAATCAGAATCCTACCAATATATCAGAGAGAGAAAGGATAATTTGAAATTCACAGATAAAACAAAGAATCCAAAACTATAATTAATCCTTTTCTAAAAGGATTTATTACAATCCCAGCATCCCTGTCACAATAAATTTTCATATTGACCCAAAATATATAATAAAACAATAAATAAAAGCATTATAGTCAGGAAGCAATGCAAGGATGAATAGAAACAAATTTAAGGACCTAGGAAATATGAAACTGGGCTAAACATGGACACTGTTCTCATGAGAGAGAGAGAGAGAGAGAGAGAGAGAGAGAGAGAGAGGAGAGAGAGAGAGAGAGAGAGAGAGAGAGAGAGAGAGAGAGAGAGAGAGAGAGAGAATGATGTCTGTATATAAAACCACAAAAAAATTAATAAATAAATAAATAAATACAAATCTTGCAGATAGTTTACCAAAACACATTTTAATGAAGACATGAGGAAGGGAGATGCAGAATATTATTATTATTATTATTATTATTATTATTATTATTATTATTATTATTATTATTATTATTGCTTACAGTGTGCCCTAAAAATGTACACAGTATGCTGTACTGGCACTGAACTAATAGTGAATCTCCTGTTGCATGATGAATAGTGAACTAATAGTGAATCTCATATTCCAAGACTAATAGTGAACTAATAGTGAATATCTTGTTGTATGATTAGTGAACCAATAGTGAATCTCCTCTTGCATGACAAATAGTGAACTAATAGTGAATATCCTCTTGCATGACTAATTGTGAACTAATAGTGAATATCCTCTTGCATGACTAATAGTGAACTAATAGTGAATCTCATATTACATGACTAATAGTGAACTAATAGTGAATCTCCTATTGTATGACTAATAGTGAATCTCCTGTTGCATGACTAATACTGAACTAATAGTGAATCTCCCTTTTCATAACTAATAGTGAATCATCCTGTTGCATAATGAATACTGAATAAATAATGAATTTCCTGTTGCATGCCTAATAGTGAACTAATAGTGAATCTCCTGTTGCTTGACTAATAGGGAACTAATAGCGAATTTCCTATTGCATGACTAATAGTAAACTAACAGTGAATCTCCTGTTTCATAACTAATAGTGAATCTCCTGTTGCATGACTAATACTGAGCCAATAGTGAATCTCCTGCTGCATGACTAAAAGTAAACTAATAGTGAATTTCATGTTGCATGACTAATAGTGAACTAATAGTGAATCTCCTGTTGCTGACTAATAGTGAACTAATAGTGAATTTCCTGTTGTGTGACTAATAGTAAACTAATGGTGAATCTTCTTTGGCATGACTAATAGTGAACTAAGTGAATCTCCTTTTGCATGACTAATAGTGAACTAATAGTGAATTTCTTGTTGCATGATTAATAGTGGACTAATAGTAAATCTCATGTTGCATGACTAATAATAAACTAATAGTGAGTCTCCTGTTGCATGACTAATAGTGAACTAATAGTGAATCTCATGTTGCATGACATACTAAATTAATAGTGAATTTCCAGATGCCGGACTAATAGTGAACTAACAGTGAATCTCTTGTTGCATTAGTAATGGTGAACTAATAGTGAATTTCCTGTTGCATGACTAATAGTGAACTAATAGTGAATCTTTTTTCATAATAGTGAATCCCCTGTTGCATGACTAATAGTGAACTAATAGTGAATTTCATATTCCATGACAAATAGTGAACTAATAGTGACTCTCCTGTTGCATGATTAATAGTGAACTAATAGTGAATTTCCTATTGCATGACTAATAGTGAATCTCTTGTTGCATGGCTAATAGTGAACTAATAGTGAATATCCTGTTGCATGATTAATAGTGAACTAATAGTGAATTTCCTATTGCATGACTAATAGTGAATCTCTTGTTGCATGGCTAATAGTGAACTAATAGTGAAAATCCTGTTGCATGAATAATAGTGAACTAATAGTGAATATCCTGTTGCATGAATAATAGTGAACTAATAGTGAATCTCCTGTTGCACAACTAATAGTGAACTAGTGAATTTCTTTTTGCATGACTAATAGTGAACTAATAGTGAATCTCTTGTTGCACGACTAATAGTGAACTTATAGTGAATCTCCTGTTGCATGACTAATTGTTAACTAATAGTGAATATCCTGTTGCATGAATAATAGTGAACTAATAGTGAATCTCCTCTTGCATGACTAATGCTGAACTAATAGTGAATTTTCCTGTTGCATAACTAATACTGAACTAATAGTGAATCTCCTGTCAGATGATGGATAGTGAACTAATAGTGAATTTTTCTGTTGTATAACTAATACTGAACTAATAGTGAATCTCCTGTTGCATGATGAATAGTGAGCTAATAATGAATCTCCTGTTGCATTACTAATAGTGGTCTAATCATGAATATCCTCTTGCATGACTAATAGTGGTCTACTAGTGAATCTCCTGTTGTGTGACTAATACTGAACTAACAGTGACTCATATTCCATGACCAATAGTGAACTAATAGTGAATCTCCTCTTGCATAATTAATACTGAATTCATAGAAAAATAGATGAATTACAAACAAATATAAATAAAATGTATTTAAGTAAAACATTAAAATACTAAAATGATAAAAGAACCCAAAATTGTAGAGAGAGAGAGAGAGAGAGAGAGAGAGAGAGAGAGAGAGAGAGAGAGAGAGAGAGAGAGAGAGAGAGAACAATACACCTTTCTCTGTCTATTGCAAAGTCGATTGCATGCAAAGGGTCGAGCAAGAAAGCAATAATGCTTCCACAAGCACAGACAACTCGAGATGAAATGTGACATTAGTAAGGAACCATTTTGACATGGGCAGCTGAACTGCAATATGCTACCATTGCACTGTCGAGGAAATTCATTGTAACGGCGGATCAAAAACTGCTCATGAAAGTATTTGGTAAGAGACCAATACTGCAAGTCATCTCAGACCCTTGCTATTTAGCTTCAAATTATCTTTCACTGTCAACTTTTGAATGGTACTTCCATAGTTCCGTCCCCATATTCCTGTCCCCATATTCCTGACAAGTGTTTCAATCAAGTGATTCCCAGCTGTGAGTAGCCCCATCAAAAATCAGCCCATAATATCATTAGTCCCCTTCCTTACATCATTTAAACTTCAGTCAGGCACAGGAAACAGGTAGCCTACATGACCTCTTCAACCTCTGAACAATGCTTATCAGGGCCCACAAATCAGTTTCATATTTATATTTCTATAGATATTGATGAGATGTCTGTCTCCTGGCTCAACATTCCTAGAGCAGTGTAATCACTGTAATCTAATACCAATTTCCAGCACAAGGACTCAACCTAACACACCTGTTCTCTCAAGAATGCAAGATTCCAGTATGTAGATGCTGACTACTGAGTTTCCATTACAAACATTTTAATTAACTGTAGGTAACTGATAAAACAGATAGATTTTAAGATTCTTCTACAGTCAAGAGACCCTCTCACATTGCAAAAGGGGTCACTGCTGACTTATATCAAGTCATTTTCACATTTGGAATCCCATGCAAGCTCACCTTGATGCTCAGAATGAACTGGAAGTGATGAAGTCTCCGCAGACATCAAACAGACCTCATTCTTGTCACCATGATGATGCATCCTGCAAAAATGATAAAGGAATCAAAAGGGTTGGTTAACATGCAGGATAAGGAACAAAGGGAGAACATTTCTATAAATTAAATCTACTAGAAAGGCATATGTTGCAGTTAATATCACGCCTGGAAACTTTCAAGTTGTAGGAATCAGGACCATATTATTGTCCCCAGTTAAGGAACCTCTGCATACC
>JANJGK010003433.1:17500-20000 GCA_039081455.1 Macrobrachium rosenbergii
AAATTAAAATAAAAACCAATAAATAGATAAATAATTAAATTGATAAATAAAAATAGATAAATAAAAAATAAATTAATAAAAATAAATTATTAAATAAAAATTGATAAATAAGAGTAAATAAAAATAAATAAATAAATAAAGAAATAAATAAACAAATAAACAAATAAATAAACGAATAAAAAATTAAATAAATAAATAAATAAAAAAGATGTAAAAAAATAAATTTTGAAAATAAATAAAAATAAATAACAAAAAACTAAAAATATAAATAAATAAATAAAAGTAAATAAATAAAAATAAATAAATAAATAGAAATAAATAAAAATCAAAACAAATACATAAATAAATAAATAAATAAATAAATAAAAATAAATAAAAATAAAAACATAAAATAAATAAATAAATAAATAAAAATAAATAAATGAAAATAAATAAGTAAATAAAAATAAGTAAATAAAATAAACATAAATAATTAAATAAAAAAAGAGAAATAAAATAAATTAAAATAAATAAATAAGAATAAAAAAATTTAAATAAATAAATAAATAAATAAATAAATAAATAAATAAATAAAAATAAGTAAATAAAATAAAAATAAATGATTAAATAAAAATAGGTAAATAAATAAAAAAATAAATAAAATTAAATAAGTCAAAAAATAAACGAAAATTAATAAATAAGTAAGCTAAATAAAAAAATAAATAAATGAACAAAAAACAAAAAAAATAATTAAACAAATAAAAACAAATAAATAAATAAATAAATAAAACATAAATAAAAAAATTAATAAATGAAAAAATAAAAATAAACAAATAAATAAAAATAAAAATAAAATAAATAACTAAAAAATAAATAAAAATAAATAAACAAATAAAAATGAATAAAATAAAAATTACATAAATAAATAAATAAATAAATTAAATAAAAGAGATAAATAAAAATAAATGAAAATAAAAAAAATCAATAAATAAAATAAACATAAATAAATAAATAAATAAAAATAAATAAAACCCTCAAAAAATAAATAAATAACATAAATAAATAAAAGGAAATAAATAAATCAAATAAAGAAAACATAAAATTGAATAAAAATAAAAATAAAGAAGAATAAATAAATAATAATTAAATAAATAAAAATAAATGAATAAATAAAATAAATAAAAAATAAATAAATAAAAAAATAAAAATAAATAAAAATTAAAAATAAATAAATAAATAAAACAAATTAATGAATAAAAATAAATAAATAAGAGTCAACAAATAAAAAATAAATAGATGAATAAAAATAAATGATAAATAAATAAAAATAAATAAATAAATGAATAAAAATAAATAAATAAAAATTAATAATTAAAAATAAATGAATATAAAGAAATAAATATAAATTTATAAAAATAAATAAATAAATGAATAAAAATAAATAAATAAAAATTAATAATTAAAAATAAATGAATATAAAGAAATAAATATAAATTTATAAAAATAAATAAAATTAAATGAATAAATAATTGAATAAAAAAATAACTAAACAAATTAAATAAATAAAAGAAATGAAATAAATAAAGAAATAAATAAAAATAAATAAATAAAAATAAAAAATAAATAAATTAACAATATAAATAAAAAAATAAATAATTAAAAATAAATGAAAAATTAAAATAAACAAAAGATAAAATAAAAAGAATTAATAAAAAATAAAAAAATAAAAATAAACAAAAAATAAAAAAGTAAATAAATAAAAAAAAATAAAAAAAATAAAAATAAATAAATAGGAATGAATAATTAAAAATAAATAAATAAATAAACATAAATAAAAATAAAAAATAAAATAAATAAATACAAATAAATAAATAAATAACTAAATTGAAAATAAATAAATAAATAAGAAGAAGTAACTGAAAATTTATGAATAAAATTAAATAAAAAATAAATGAAAATATATAAACAAAATTAAATCAATAAATTAATAAATAAATTATTAAACTAGATAAATAAAAATAAATAAATATTGATTAATAAATAAAAAATGATAATAAATAATTTAAAAATAAATAATAATACATACATAAAAAAAATTAAAAAAAATAAATGAACAAATAAACAAATAAATAAATGAAATAAATATATAAACAAATAAACAAATAAACAAACAAATAAGCAAAGAAATAAATAAATAAATAAACAAATCAGAAAAACAAAATAAATAAAAATAAATAAAAAAAATAAAATAAAAATAAATAAATAAAAATAAAAATAATATAAAGATAAAAATAAATAAAAATAAAACATTAATAAAAAATAAATAAATAAATAAATAAAACAAATAAAAAAAAATAAAAAAATAAATACAAATAAATAAAAATAAATGAAAAAATTAAAAATAAATAGATAAATAAAAATAAATAAATAAAAATAAAAAATTAAATAATAAATAAATAAATAAAAATAAATAAACAAAATAATATATAAATAAATAAAAATAAATAAATAAAAAATAAAC